>BLSH010144756.1:0-14175 GCA_018402905.1 Glandirana rugosa | reverse complement strand
CCTCAAAAACAGGAAGGCCAGATTAGAGTTTGCCAAACAACATCTAAAAAAGCCTTCACAGTTCTGGGACAACATCCTATGGACAGATGAGACCAAGATCAACTTGTACCACAGTGATGGGAAGAGAAGAGTATGGAGAAGGAAATGAACTGCTCATGATCCAAAGCATACCACCTCATCAGTGAAGCATGGTGGTGGTAGTCTCATGGCGTGGGCATGTATGGCTGTCAATGGAACTGGTTCTCTTGTCTTTATTGATGATGTGACTGCTGACAAAAGCAGCAGGATGAATTCTGAGGTGTTTCGGGCAATATTATCTGCTCATATTCAGCCAAATGCATCAGAACTCATTGGACGGCGCTTCACAGTGCAGATGGACAATGACCCGAAGCATACTGCAAAAGCAACCAAAGAGTTTTTTAAGGGAAAGAAGTGGAGTGTTATGCAATGGCCAAGTCAATCACCTGACCTGAAACCGATTGAGTATGCATTTCACTTGCTGAAGACAAAAGTGAATGGAAAATGCCCCAAGAACAAGCAGGAACTGAAGAAAGTTGCAGTAGAGGCCTAGTAGAGCATCACCAGGGATGGAACCCAGCGTCTGGTGATGTCTATGCGTTCCAGACTTCAGGCTGTAATTGACTGCAAAGGATTTGCAATCAAGTATTAAAAAGTGAAAGTTTGAGTTATGATTGTTAATCTGTCCCATTACTTTTGGTCCCTTAAAAAGTGGGAGGCACATATACAAACTGTTGTAATTCCTACACCGTTCACCTGATTTGGATGTAAATACCCTTAAATTAAACCTGAAAGTCTGCAGTTTAATTTTAAATCCATTGTGGTGATGTATAGAGCCAAAAATATTAGAATTGTGTCGATGTCCCAATATTTATGGACCTGACTGTATTTATGCTAGTGTTATGAAATATTCTGACAATCTTTCCTTGAGAAATTATCCAAGAGATAGCAAAGGAGACAGAGGGGCACTTCCAAGCAAGTTTGGCCCCAAGTAAAATTTAAAAAAATCTGAGCTTGAGTACATTTGGGAGAGTGCAAAAACTTTTTTTAAGAACCATTGGATACATATTATTTTTTTATCCTAAACAGGAACAAGGACATAAAATGTACTTATTTTAAAAATGAGTGTAACAGGATCTAGTGAATTTAGCTCAAAGTATTAACACCAGTTCCACACAAAAAAATCAACTTAATCAAACAAGAAAATCAGATTTTGAAGTCTGATAGATAGCCTTGAAATCACAATAAAGAATGTTGACAAGGGGGGAGGGGAGGTCTTAAATACTAGTGACTATTTGTGTGATGCTTTGAGACAACTCTCAGACACAGAAACTTATCACAGACTTAGTGGCGATCCTACAGCTAGTTAGAAGAGTGATTTGGAATCTTTAAAAACAGAAGCCATAAGTCTGGGTGTTCTGGATGAGAGCAATGCACAGAAACTTATACCTCATTTTCTTGTAGCCCCTATATTCCATCATCCCCCCAGGTATTCTGCCTCAAGGTTGACCAAATGTAGCTAGCATTGGATCCTTGGGTGAACCTCTTGTCAACTTAAGCAGTGACTTCTTCTAACCATTGGCTTGCTCATTTATGGGACACCAAGGATGTTATAGAAAAAATAGAAGATTTTCAGTGGAATGCCCAATAAAATTGGATTACTTGTGATGTAAAATCATTATACTCCCCTACGCTCCATAATTTAAGGATGAGAGCATTACAACACCAAATGGACCTTTACACTGAATATTTCATTCTGTATTTTTAAATGAAATCACAGCTATTTTTATTTGATGGAACATAATACCTGGAAAATAGAGGCACTTCCATGGGAGCAAATTTGGGACCCACATATGAAAACCTATATATGGGTTGGTGGGAGGGAAACCGTATATACAGCAATGCCAACCAAGTGCCAGATAGTGTCATTTCCATTCCGTCATTACATAGATGACCTGATTTTTATGTCTCACAGAGTGTTGCCCTTAACTTTCTTATTATTATTTATTTTATTTTTTTTAACTTAACTTTTTATTTGGTTTTAACCAAGGATAGTGCAGGGTCTACAATTACAAATCGACAGTAAAAGGGTACATAAATTACATTATTCATGTAAGACATAGAATTAAAATCAAGAAGTTTCTCATATGTTTTGTTCATATTAACAATTTCATTGACCTCCGACAAGTTGGGGGCTAGTGTTGACTTCCACCATCTGAGAATTAACGATTGAGCTGCTAGGAGTATATGTGTAACAACTTGTCTTTGATTCTTGGAGTAGGTGTCTATACCAATATTGATGAGGGCTAGTTGTGGGCATGGGGTCCTAAGCACTCCCGTGCATTAGGCTATGCATTTGAGTACTTGGTTCCAGAAACTTGTTATTGCTGGGCATTCCCATAGGACATGCAGTAGGTTCCCTACATGGCCACAATTATGCCAGCATAATGGAGAATTTGAGGGAGAGAATTTTGCCAACCGAAAGGGCGTGTAGTACCATCTGTTTGTTATTTTTAGGATTATTTCCCAATGGGAAGTGCAGTGAGAGGATTTTATAATAGCTTTAAAGGCATTTTTCCATTGTTCTTGTGTAAAGGTACATTGTAATTCCTTTACCCATTTCTGCATAGGGTTTGTTTTAAGTCATTCATTTTTATCTTGTACAGTACTGTAGAATAAAGAGATTCCCTTGTCTTTGTATGTTGAAAGATTGTAGGAGTTCCAGATTTTTGGATGTGTTAGTCTTCCTAAAGGGTGTTTCAATAGGAAGTGTAGCATGCGGGTTAGGGGTGCTGAAATTAATCGATGCATCACGATTCGGTCATCCGCATCAATGCAGCGACTGCCCATAATTGATTAGATGTGACCTCATCCAACTTGTGGGAGATTTAGCTCGACCTCTGCACAACGCGACTTGCAAATGACTTCTAATAGAAAACCATGCAAGTCACAAGGTGCCCCCAAAGTTGTACAGGAACCTTTTTCGAATTGCAGTGCATGGAGGCAACTTGTCAGGCGACTGAAGTTGCCTGACAAGTCTCCTATTTGTGAACTGAGAGTTGGCACTGTTGCGGCTTCTTCCCGCATGTCTTCCTAATTTTCAGACCTGTGATTAGCCCCACATTACAGTTTAATTAGTACATTTGTCCAAAATATCCTTCACGCAGAGTTACCTAGCAACATACCGCAGTACCTCTCTCAGCGCTTGTTACTGCCCAGCCCGCCACCCCGCCTCTCTCCTCTCTTGTCTTCAGCAGACATCAGCGATGGATTCTCAGCCCCGCCCACTGACTGTAGCTGACAGGTCAGACGAGAGGCGGGTGGGGCTGAGGAATCCACCACTGGCGTCTACCTGAGACAAGAGAGGAGAGAGGCGGGCACTGCGGTATGTTGCTACTTAACTCTGCATGAAGGATAACTGGACAATTGTACTAATTAAAAATTTAATTTAGGGTTTCAATGACAGGTCTGAAAATTAGGAAGAAATGAGACACCCCTCACACTGTAGAGGTTGTAACTCCTAGTGCTAAAATGACTGATTTTGAGGTATTCATCTTGTAATATAATATGTCGCTGAATTTTTGCAGTACTTGGTATGCTACAAGAAGTGATTTTACTGGATCTGTTAAAATTAAGATGATGTCATCTGCAAATAAGTTTATCTTATTTGGGGATCCCTGGAACGTAATGCCTTTAATAGATGGGTTGGAGTGTAACGCTTCTGCTAAAGGTATAACTAGATTAAATATTGTGGGGCATAACAGACAACCCTGTTCAGTTCCTTAGGAGTTGCTAAATGGTTTTGACAAAACACTGGAGGTATATACCTGTGCCAAGGGGCATGAGTAAAGTGCCAGCATGGATGATAAGATGTTTCCTGAGATACCAAATTTTGTTAATGCCATGGACATATATTGCCAGTGTACCCTGGCAAACACCTTCTCTGCATCCAGTGATAGGAGCAGAGAAAGTATTTTTTCACATAGTGAATCACATGATAATTCTCCTAGTTGCGTCTGATGTTTGGCGCCCTGCAACGAAACCCATTTGGTCCTTTTTTATCAGATATGATAGAGTGACCATAAGGTGCTTTGCTAGGAGTTTGGTGATAATTTTAGCATCAGAATTTAGTAGGGATATGGGGCGAAAGTTGGCTGGTTTTGTAGGATCTTTCCCAGGTTTAGGGAGGGTAACAACATATGTTCTCAACATCTCCTGTGGGAGTGAAGATTCCTTTGTTGCTTTAGTGAATACATTTGTAAGATGGGGAGCTAATTCCAGTTTGATAATTTTATAGTATTGGGAAGTCCATCTGGGACTGGGGATTTTCTATTTGGGAGGGATAATATGATTTTGGACAGTTCCGATTTGGTTATTGGGACATTAAGTAGTTGACCCTCCGATAGGGTAGGTAAATTTAGTTTGTCCAGGAAATCCTGAATTTCAGGTATAGATGGTTGGCGGGTGGTAGGGTCTTCCCTTAAATTGTACAGGGCACTATAACAGTTAGCAAATTCATCCACTATTTCTTAGGGATGTATGATTTTGTTTTTAGAAGTAGGGTGGATTAGGTGGGATATTCCTGGTTTTTGCTTGCTTGATTTTGCTTTTGTTTGCTAAATATTTGCCCACCTTGTTGGACTGAAAGTAGGAAGTGAGTTTGAGCCTCCTGTCTCAATTTATATAAAGATTCTGCATTTGAGTTTGTAGGGAGTTGCTTATTTTTGGTTTCTAGGGTTTGGATTTCCAACAGAATCTTTTTAATTTGTTGTTATATTGTTTCTAAGTTCTGGAGTTTTGTTGGATGCGTATACCCCTCATATAGGCTTTATTTGCATTCCACAAAACCCAAGGGTCCAACACTGGGTTGGTATTTACCTGAAAAAATTCCCGGAGAGGCTGAGAGATATTTTTAGTGCTTTAGGGGTCTTGAAGATTCCTGACATTACATCACCACCCTGATGTTCAGTCCAGAGATACCTGCCCCTCTACTGTTATTTCATCACTGCGTGGTCTGACCATGTAATGTCTCTAATGGATGAGGAGGAGGTTCTCTGGAGGAGCCTTATGCCAGCAACGAATAGATCAATGCGGGAGTAGGAGCGGTGCCTGGAGGAGTAGAATGTAAAATCTCTCTCAATAGAATGCAGACACCTCCAGACATCGTATACCTGCTCCGCATGACACAGGCATCTAGATGTTTGGGCAGTCCTTGTGTTCACATCTCGGGTGGTTCCGTGCTTGAAAGTGAGTCTCCTGGTAATGTCCGGACTGTTAAAATGTCCGCCTTGCTTGCAGACGCTTTCCAGAGTGAAAATCTTTTTGCTGGATGATTGAGTCCATTGGCATTAATGGATATGCATTTAATAGGCATTATAGAGTGGTATGTATTTCACGATTGGTGTTGCAGCTTCCCAAGAAGTGGAATAGTGTTGCTTCTGGTGACGGTGGCTGTTGTTGAGATTCAGTGGTGAATACGTTTTTTTGCAATAATCTGAGTAAGTTCCTGTACTTGTAACCCGTAAAGAAATAAGGTGTAACTTCTGATCTGAAAATGAATGTTGAACAACAAATAAAATATAAGAAAAGGACCACCTGAGTGACCCGTAAACAGACAATACTGTCCAAGCATCTTTGGGGGCCATGAGGATGAACTTTTATCCTTTGGCCTGGGACTTAGGCATTGGGATTTGAGATTTTAGGTAATTCAGGTACCTCCATTGGTGAGCTTTTTCTTCGCAGATGCTTTGCGGGACACAACTTGAGATTCGGTTTGAAGAGCGTTTGGAGCTGGGGTAGGAGATGCATGTTGTATCGAGGGAGGCAGAACCCCCCATTGTTGGAGAACTTGTAGGCCTTCCTCCAAAGTTGATATCAGGGATGTGGAACCATTGTGTTAAGGATGCTGGGTATTTCCATTTGTGGGGGATATTGTGGTTCCTCAGCGCATTTGTTATGGTACTTAGGTTGCATTTTTGGAGAGTATATCTTGAAAGGTCAGGAAGCAGTTGTAGGTCAGCGTATCCCTCAGGGAGATTATTGGTTTGCCTAAAAGCTGAGATGATCAATTCTTTTGACTGGTAAAAGTGTACTCTCAGCAGAACGTCTCTAGGCAGTTCAGGAGCTACAAAGGAGGGTTTAGGCAGTCTCTGGATCCTGTCTATAGCTAGCTCTGTGTTAGATAATGAGGGTGCCAGGGTCATAAATAGATTTTTGACATATTACTGTAATTTGGTGGCGTGCATGGACTCTGGGATTCCTCTGATCTTTATATTGTTCCTTCTGAACCTATCCACGAGGTCCACCACCTTGGCCTTAAGCCATTCTATATCTTCAGTGTGAGCTGTATGAGCATCTACCAGTGAGTTAAAAGATGAGGTGTATTCCTCCATGGAAGATTCTATGGTTGTGATTCTGTCCTCCGTGCTGTGCTAATCGTGTTGGAATTGTTTCATACAATCCAGCAGGTCTGATTGCAGAAATGATCTTAAAGATATTAGCATTCCCTTTAGCATTGCGTCCAATATTGGCTGCCCTGTGTGGGAAAGGCATATAAAGGGTCAGTGGTATAGTGGGGAAGTCGCAGTTTAGCTTTAACCGGGCTCCTGGTAGAGGGAGAGGAAGATCCCAAGGACTCCCCGCTGTCCAAATTGCCTACCTGCCAGATATTTGGAGTGTTGGATCCCCCATTTTGTGCTCCAGCCGCGGCTCCATGCTGTTGATGCGGCCTGGAGCTGCTGCCATTTTGTTGTGGCCTGGAGGCTGCTGGCTGGAAAAGACTCGCCAGTTTGTGGACCTGCTGGCGGTCCTTCTTGTGGTGGGTCATAGCGCTCAATGCTGGGGTGCTACAGGGGGTGAGTTGTGGCATTAAGAGCGGACGGATGTACCTGTTAGAAAAAGACTGTGCTAAGGGTTAATTGCATTTGATTGTGGTTTCCTCTATTTCCGGGATGAGCAGCTCTATTTAAACTTCCTGCTTCCTGTAGCAAGTGCTGTCCTGTCTACAGCGTATCCGTGTTCCTGAGTGACCTGTTTGATCTGTTTGATCTGACTTCCTGTGCTTGTTACTTCTCATCACCTTCTGCCTGCACCGACCCCCGCTTGTGACCCCGACTACTCTCTACCTGCTGCTCTGTACCTCGCGGCCAGCCTCCTGACAACCCGGCTTATGACCCCGACTACTCTTCTCCTGCCCCCTTGGTCCTGCACCGTCCGCCTCTTGATGACCCGGCCTGCCTCTTATCATCCCTCCGTCTACTGCATGGGCTCCCGGCCCCTCCGCCGGAGACCACCAGTGGCTAACGCTAACCATCAACCTAGCTGCAGCAAGACTCCTGCATCAGCATCAGCCACTCTGCTAAGCCCTCGTGCCACCCTGTACTCCCGGGCTCCCTGTCCCCACTTCCAGGGGTCTGTGAGTCAGGATAGTAAGAGAGGTTGTTCCCTGCACAACAGACTCCACCACCAGGTACGTGACAGTACAGGACAGCCATGCCTGAGTCTATGCAGGGACCCTCTCCGACAGACCAACTCTGTCAACATCTGACCGGCCTCACACAGGCCATCCAGACCTTGCAAGAGGGTTACCAAAGTTTGGAGGAATGTGTACAGGAACTCTCATCTCCTACCGTGGAGATGTTTCCAGAGCCCGAGGTTCCCACACCTGAGAGGTTCTCGGGGGATTGCAGCAAGTTTCTGTGTCTATATACACAAATATGTGTAAAATGTGGAATTACCATGCTAAAAGAAAACAAATATAGCAGCCAGCACTACAATAAGACAAATAAGACAAAAATTATAAAATTATGTAGTAGCAATGTGCAACGCTAAAGTGCATATAGTGAAGATTGGACTTGTCTATAATTAAAGTCAGAGACTATATCCATACACTGTGAATATATGATGAATATAAAAACCACTTCATTACTTCAGATATCTTGATAATACATAATTATATAGTTAAAGTGCATAAATCAAAGTTCATATATGGATATGTGTCCGGAAAATATATATACAGTCCCACATGGTGATAGGTGCCCGTGGTTGAAGGTATGAAGACTCAGTGACAGTCCAAAATCATCATACATCATTATGATAGTAAAATCCTTGTAGTCCTCAGGGAACATATAACTATAAATGCAGGAAGGGATCTTACATCGACATCACGGCATGCAACATGAATTCCAGTTGAATCATGGATGTAAAAAAGAGCCTCCACATAGTGTAAAACTGCACACAATATAGGTTCTTAAAAGGTAGCACACCAACATAGATCGGATAAAAGTTGAGCTCATGAGTGCGCATGCGCGAAGCTCCGTGATGGCAGCTTAGGCCAGGAGCTCCGCACCGCCCCAGTGAAACCGCCACCCACACCGCTCCATCCAGCACGACCAGACAGCCGATTCTCCCCCACTTGAGGCTCGGAACACCCCAGGACCACTCTGGATGTCTGGACTGCCCTCACGAAGGAGCCTGGAGCCCCGTTTTAAGGAGCAGGCCGATCCCGGGTGTACCAAGATGGCCGCCACAGCAAGCACGCTCGCCACATGTGCTGAGGGAGAAAGAGATCACAGGCAAGTGTTCTCCCCTGCCATCCTGCCTTACCCCCCAGTGTCCCTGGGGACTGCCCCACACACAATGACCCCTTCACCGGCCTCCACAGAATCCCTCATTGCCTGCACACTAGCAGAGGGGGCCCGCATGCCAGATGGGCCTGTTCAGGCCTACAACTCCCCTGACTCTATTCTCCAGACACCGGAGATAGGACCATATAACAGGGGCTTCAACACCCAGATAACTGATATGTTCAATCGCTTTGCTGACTTATTGGAAAAAGGCCTGGCCGCGACAGCAGCCAAAATTACAGGTGAAATTCGCACAGACTTTCAAGCTCTGGGAAGCAGAATAGAGGCCATAGAACACAAGGTTGATGTAACAGCCTCCAGGATGAGCCAAAACACAGATAATATCCAAGTCCTCCAGAATCAGTTAGACACAGCCTTTTCTAGAATAGATGGCCTGGAAAACCGCTCTAGAAGGTACAACTTTAGAGTATGCGGTCTCCCAGAGTCCATAACAGACACCCCTGGCACAGTGCGGGACTTACTCCAAAACCTAATCCCAGGGATCCCAGAACACAGTATGGAGCTGGACCAAGCCCACAGAGCCTTAGGCCCCCCCGGGAGTGACGGATCCCCTAGGAATATTATTGTAAAGCCACACTTTTATGCCCTCAAGGAGGAAGTACTGAAACTGTGCCGCAACAACCCTCAGCTATCCTGCCAAGGCCACCAAATCCAAATATTTGCAGACATTTCCCCATCCACAATCCAACGACGAAGAGCCCTCAAGCCACTTCTCCTAGCCTTATCCAAAAATAACATTAAATACTGGTGGACCTTCCCCTTCACCACTAAATTAATCTGGAAGCGCAAGACACTCTCCTTTTCCAACTTCCCAGAAGGCGAAAAGTTACTGATCACCCTCAAAATCATCACTCAGGAAGCGGCTATGGACTGCTCCACCTCCCTGGCGAGCTCCTCCAAAAGACCTCAACCATCAAGCCCGGTAGCACCGCTTTGGTCCCAAGCTAAATCCAAGAGAGCGAAAGAAGTTAAACCTTCTTAAGATCATCCATTTGGGCCAAAGTCCCTGCATCTTTTCTTCACCCTTGAAACTCCACGGAGGGGTTCCTCCCCACACTGCGGACAATGACTTCTCAATACCCGTGGAGTTACTTCTACATACCCCCTATTCCAGTTGCCCTCCAGTTCCTGTTACATCTGGAACATAGGGATGAACTTCCCTTAATATCATCCCTCGCAGCCTCCTGGTGAGGCCTGGCTAAACTCCTCACATGGTGACATTAACATCTGCCTTCCTTTTTTTTCTAGGGAGACTGCCACTTGAACTATTACTGTTACCCCATCTCCGGGATCCTCGAGTTGGATGTGAGCACTCCCCTCCCTCCCTCGGTCGGTCCCCCGGATGGGTGTTTCCCTAGGGGCCTCCGGAGAGAGGGGTTTGGCCATTCTTCAATTAAGGGGAAATGTAAAAGCCTAAGGCTGCCTGTTCCTCTCCTTAGGGGTGGAAGCCAGTCCTGGTAAAGTTACGTTGGGGTTTATTTGTTTTAAGAAGTGTTATTCAGTTGTTCTAGTTGAATGTTATGCTTTATATTCGGTTGTGGCTTGGCTGGACCTGGGGCGGGTCCCCCGCACACACTCGACTACCCTCTGGGCTCGGTTTACCCCGTGCTCACGGGATAGAGACTCTGTGTCCCACCAGGGACCGGGGTTTTTCTTTGTTTAGGGGCCTGGTTGATTCCTTTCCGACCACGCCCCTTAGGTCTCTATGCTGACCACCCCTTGTTTGTCTTCTTTCTCTTTCTTCTTTCTCCCTCTAATCTCTTCCTGTTGTTTAGCTAAACACCAACGGATGGCCCTCACCCCCCAGATGCGACGAAGATTACAGTGTCACCAACACCAGAGGACGCGTGCCTTGAAATGGCTTCATTGGGTAAGTGATGATGGTGCGGCAAATGTCCTCCCTCCGACTTCCCATGGCTAATACAGTTCACAATACTCCACACCTTAAACTAGCCACTCATAACGCCCAAGGCCTGAACTCAGCAATTAAGAGAAGGAAAGTGCTCAATCAATACAAAACACTTAAGTTGGACATTATCATGGTCCAGGAGACCCACTTTCCCATTCGGTACAGTCCCAGTTTCCTCTTTTTTACCTTGCCAACGCCCCGGATAAAACCCCAGGTATGGCGATCTTATTCTCTAAAAACTGCAACTTCAAGTGGATCTCTGATTACAGAGACCCAGAGGGAAAATACTTACTGGTAAAAGGCTCCATAGAAGGTCACATTTACTCTTTAGTAGCCTACTATGCCCCGAATACAGGGCAAGCATTCTTTTTCCAAAACATGCTCAGAGTTGTCAGCCCATTACTGGAAGGAACGGTCATTTTTGGAGGTGACTCCAATTCAGCATTTGACTAAAGCTTAGATAAAAGGAGGTCCAAAACATCCCAACTAACTCACCCAACCAAAGCCAGCCTTAGTATTGCCAAATTACTATACAATTATGGATTGGTGGACATATGGAGGGAATTGAACCCCTCCATATGGGACTTCACCCACTTCTCACATCCTCAACAGTCCTACGCCCGCATTGATCACATTCTAGTCTCCCCCACTACGATACCAGCCGCAATTTCTGCCAAGATTATAGACACGGTAAGCTCGGACCACGCGATAGTCACCCTGACCCTAGGCAAGCCAAAACCAGACTCTCATTCTCTAAATTGGCACCTTAATGAATCCTTACTAAAAGACCCAATCAGACTCGCTGTAATTCAGGAAACCCTGAAGGAGTACTTTCCCCTCAATGATAGTGAAGAGATATCCCCTGAGACGCTCTGGGCCGCTCACAAAGCAACCATACGAGGGAAACTCATACAAATCTCATCCCAAATTAAAAAAGAGAGGCGTTTAGACATCGAGAGACTGGAAACAAATTACAAGGTCCTCAAAACCAAGCACAAAAGGGACCCAGGTAGAATCCCCATTGACCTCCTGGACTCAGCTAGACTTGCCCTAAATCTAGCCCTAACAGCGCAAGCCGAGAAACAGATCAAAAAGACAAGATTGGTTCCATGCTAGCATCTAAACCCTCTCCTAAAATTAGGTTGCATGACCTCCCTAAAATCAGGGTGTCAGGTCAACCCCCAACAGCGAACCCCAATAAGATCCTCAAAGCCTTTCAAAAGTTTTACGCCCAACTCTACTCCCCACCATCTCCAAACAAGTTTGAGACATTCTCCAACTTCCTCTCAGAGGCCCCAGCCCCACCTCTATCCCCTGAGCACAGGGACTCCCTGGAAGAACCCTTCACATCGGAAGAAATTCTAGAAGTCATTAAAGGTCTGAAGACTGGTCCGGACGGCCTCTCAGTATCCTACTACAAGGTGTTCGCCGAAACTCTAGCCCCCTATATGGCCAAATTCTTCAATTCTAAAACCACGGGTGGCCCCCTGGACCCCCAGTTAAACACAGCATTCATTACGGTCATCCCCAAGCCCGGGAAGAATCCTGAGGAGGTGGGTAATTATAGACCCTACTATTCCTCCACGATTAAAATTACACGGGGCACCAGACAGGGATGCCCATTATCCCCCCTCATTTTCGCCATGGCGATCGAAACCCTCGCCATTGCGATTCGCTCAAACACTAACATCCAGGGAGTCTCGTGCAGTCCCCAAACCCATAAGTGTGGCCTCTTTGCAGACGACGTCCTCCTCTTTATCACCTCACTGGTCACTTCACTTCCAAACCTCTTTAAACTTCTCGACAAATTCTCAGTGTTTCACTACCTAAGGAGCTAGCCGATCACCTGAAGACGATTTTTAAGTTCTCTTAGTCGGAATCTTCTATCCAATACCTGGGAGTTACCTTGACACCAAAAATTGAACAATTGTACGCAGTAAATTTCCCCCCAATGTACAAAAAGCTAGAAAGCGACTTGCAGGCATGGTCCAAAGGGGAACTCTAATGGTTAGGGAGAATCAACGCTATTACAATGACCCTTCTCCCACATATCCTCTATCTTTTTAGATTACTCCCTTTACGCATTAATAAAGAACACCTTAAGGCATTTAAAAGAAAGATCAACATATGTATATGGGGGAAGAAAAGTTCCAGGATTTCCCATAGGACCATATGCCAACCCAAAACAGAGGGAGGCCTGGGTCTTCCGAACCTTTTCTGGTACTACCAAGCCACAAGATTAGCCCAGCTGTCCCTAGTCTACTCTACAGGTGAGAGACCAGACTGGATTCAAATAGAGAAATTAGCAGTCCCTGCATACACCCTAGATTTCCTCCTGTAGGTCCCTCATCAGCAGCGCCCACCCATTCTCTCTCCAGTACTATCCCAAGAATTGTCCACTTGGGACGTCCTACAAAAATCCCAAACCCTTATCTCTGAAACACACCCACTCGAACACTTATTACATAACCCAGACTTCCCTCCTGGACTCAACATTAAGGCCTTCAAATGGTGGATGGATAAGGGACTGAACCGAATCGAGCACTTCTTCACCCCTAATGGCCCGCTCACACTGAGTCATTGTGTGAGCAAGCTAGAGTTACCAAAGGCTGAGCGGTTTAGAGTCCACCAGATCAGGCACTTCCTTCTCTCTCGTTGGTCTTCTAAACCGACTCCCCCCTCCATTTCTCCCTACGAACAATGGTGTGGTCAGCCGGGGTCTAGGAGGGGGGGTATTTACATCATCTATCACTCGCTTGCCCATCTGAAAGATAAGCTCGCTTATATGCGAGCTTGGGAACAAGACTTACAATTCCACTGGGACCTGGACAGGTGGCTTAACGTAAACAAGAGAGCTTTCGGGGGGGCCATCAATGCCTCCCTGATCGAAGCTAATCTTAAAGTCTCAACTAGATGGTACATGACGCCACTCCGGCTCTCTAGCATATATCTTACGGCAGACCCATTGTGCTTCAGGGGAGGCTCTATGGCGCATATTTGGTGGGAATGCCCAAAAATCAGAAAATTTTGGGCTAAAACTTTCAACCTTATTCATAAAGTGATGGGATGCCTCCTGCCCAGATCCCCAACTATAGCCCTGCTTAATGCAGACATTCCCAACTCCACTAAAAACTCCTGTAAACTGATCCACTTTATCCTGCCCGGGGCCAAGGTGACTATCGCCAAGGCCTGGAAAACACTGAGGGTTTCTTTCCTTGCAGTCAAACGCAAGGTATCCTGGATCATGGCACAAGAAAAACTAGCCAGTCGCATCCTAAACTCAACCTCTAAATTTGATGCTATCTGGGAACCTTGGGCCAACCATATGGGAATTTCCCTGGTCCCGGGTCTCAATATCCAATGTCCACTCCCTTGCCCCTCCGGTGTTTAATGCAGAGCAATCTATACACTCATCGCTTCTTCCCTTTCTTACTTTCTTTCTGTCTTCTTACTTCTAAGAACAATGCACACCCGCTTGGACACTATCATAGCAAGTGACTAGAGTTGAGCGAACCTCTGGAAGTTCGGGTTCTGCTGGTCCGTCCGAACTTCGGGACAAAGTCCGGGTCCGGGTCCGGACGGAACCCGAACGATCGCACGGAC
>BLSH010144753.1:0-13697 GCA_018402905.1 Glandirana rugosa | reverse complement strand
TATTAATAATTGGTTGTCGGTCGTGTCGATCTATCTTTGATCTTTCTTTTTTTTTGGAAACCTTAAAGAGAGATCGACACGAAGACAACGATTAACGACCTTATCTGTCTAATCTATTCTTTCTCTACACATTAGACGGATCATTGTCCCGTTTGCAGGGTTTTGAATGATTTTTTGGGATAGATCTTGTGTCATTTTACTTAAGAGGTGGTAGTAACCGACGAAAGGTTGTAAGGTAAGATTTATATCCTCGATAATCCCTACAGATTTAGACGTCTGGAATTTGACGGGTCAGGTAAACCGACATGACTAGACAGCAGGCTAGAATGTGTAACTGCAAGCAGAGAAAATCTTGGCTCCCCCCCAGGCAGAGACCAAATGGACTGGGCAGTTTAAGGTCTGCAGATTTAGACATCCCTAATAGCTCCTATATTTAGAATGGAATGTTGGAAAGCAGCCAATGATGGTGGAGAATTCATTTTACTGTGTTCTAGATAGGGTTTTTTAGTAAGTTTTGGGACGTTTGCCCTGTTACTAGGCAGATTACACATCTCTTTCTTATCTAATCTGTCTATTCCAGCAATTAGCAACAGAAGCACAGCTAGAGAGAAATTCCAAAGGTTTTTTTTTCTTTCTAGTTTCTATCTAGCTGTGCTGGCTGTTGGTTAATAATTATAGTTCATTTTTATTTTTATTTCTTACTTATTTTTTTGGTGGGGCGAGCCCCACAGCCCTTATGGACGAGCCTCCACTGAGCTGGATACACACTATACCATTTTCTGCAGATTTTTTCCTTCAGATTTACCAAAACCATATAATAGAAGGTCAAACTTAAACATTTTCAATTTGTATGCAATCAGGCAGGCCCTTGCACTACATAGTTGAAGGTAAATCTTAAGGAAATCTAACAACAAAAGTTGTATAGTGTGTATCCAGCTTTACACGAATGGACACTTCCGAGCATGTTTTGCACATAAAACTTGTTGGCCTAACTTCTCACACGGTACAATAGTCGTACGACCGCTTGTCGTACAACAGAAGTTTTCTAGTCTGCTCATCCAACTTCTGTCGCACGTCGGCTGTTCATGCGTACTAATCGTCGGATGATCGTACAATAAGCTTTTCATACGACCGTTGCATCGCGCGTACGAGGCTTTAGTGAAGGGTTTGTCAAAAGTTGACACTTGGAAGGTGAACGAGTCTTGTTTGATGTTCCTCGGCAAACCTAGACTTTGCTGTACAGGAGGCACATCTGTACCTAAATCAAGGTTTTTTTAGACTAGTGGCATAGTCCTCAGAGGGAAAGGCATTCAGAAGTCCCTGGCTGTTGGATATAATCTTGTGCAATCTAAGATTTGCTACAGACAGCATCTCCTTTTTTCTGGTGAGAAGATCGATTGCTTCTTTAGCAGTTGGAAAAGACTTGAGTGGATCATCAACGTATACGTTTCTTTCAACAAATTGACGAGTGTCAGATCCATATTCTACTTCTCTAACCTGAGTCATTCTTCTTAGCCCATAAGTTGCCACTGCAGGGGAAGGACAGTGACCGAAGACATGTACCTTCATTCGATAATCTATCACTTCCTTGTTAATGTCATTGTCTTAGAAACCTAAGGTAGTTTCTGTTGTCTTCTCTGACAATGAAACAGTGAAACATTTGTTGAATGTCGGCCATTACTGCTATGGGTTCTTGTCTGAAGCGAATCAAGACTGCTATTAGACTGTTGTCAAGTTGGGCCCTGTAAGGAGCATGTTGTTAAGAGAAACACCTTCATGCTGAGCACTGGAATCAAAGACAACTCTGATTTGGTCTGTGATACACGCCAAAGGATGGAAGGTACCAGCATTCTTCTCCCTCCTTTAGTGGGGGTTCAGGTTCTGCATGGTCTCTGTCAAATATATTTTGCATAACATCCACAAAGTGCTTTTGCATCTCTGGTTTCCTGATTAAGTTGCGCTTTAACCACTTCAGCCCCGGAAGGATTTCCCACTTTAGGACCAGAGCCCTTTTTCTGATTTGGCACTGCTTTGTTTAACTGACAATTGCGCGGTCGTGCGACGTTTTACCCAAACAAAATTTGCGTCCTTTTGTCCCCACAAATAGAGCTTTCTTTTGGTGGTATTTGATCCCCTCTGCTTCATTTCTGATCACCTCTATAAACAAAAGAAGAGTGTCAATTTTGCAAAAAAACCCAAATTTCTTACTTTTTGCTAAAAATACAAATCCAAAAAAAAAATATAAAAAAACATTTTTTTCCATCAGTTTTGGCCGATTTATATTCTTCCTCATATTTTTGGTATAAAAAAAATCGCAATTGGCGTTTATTGATTGGTTTGCGCAAAATTTGCCGCGTTTACGGATGATGAGAATTAATTTCTGGGGTTTTTATTTTTTTTTATATTTTTTACTAGTAATGGCGGCGATCTGCAATTTTTAGCGGTACTGCGATATTGCAGCAGACATGTCGGACCATTTTGACACTTTTTTGGGACCATTGGCATTTATACAGTGATCAGTGCTATACAAATGCACTGATTACTGTGTAAATGCCATTGGCAGTGAAGGGGTTAACCTGGAGGGGGCGCTCAAAGGCTAACTGTGTTCCCTGGGTGTGTTCTAACTGTATGTGGGCTGGGCTGGCTGGGGGAAGGGAGTGATCACGGCTTCCATATACAGGAAGCCTGTGATCACAGCCCTTCCCCCTCTAACAGAACTTACACGGACCTCCTTTCTTTCACTGCGGGGGGGCCATCGCGGGTAGCCGGCGGAGATCTAGTCCGACGCACCCGCTCCCTGCCCCCCCCGAACACAGTGAGCATGCAAGCGCACCTCCGGCGGTGCGCGCACGCTCACAGTGCGTGATATCGCAGCCGCCATATGACGGCGGTTTGCGATATCGAGCCACTTTGTCGCGTCAGACGCCGGTCGGCAAGTGGTTAAGGAGGAGAATCGCCTGCTGCAAGTTGTTGGCCAATTTCTCTCTTGGGAGACGAAAGGGTAGGGGTGCTACCCAATTATTGGAGACATCTTGAAAGAACTTATTGTCTATTACTTTGATAAATTCTTTGTCTTCCATTGAAGGAGCCAGTGTATCATCTTCACTGGTTGCATTAAACACTGTAGAGCCGAGGTCGTCATCATGACAGGAGAAAGGGCTTATGTTACCTGAGATACCATGTTGCCATTCGTGGCTGGCTATCTTCTCTTTCACCCAGTAGTGATGTGGGCATGGCTCAAAGTAAGTGTTTCGGCCATTTGGCAGAAAATTTGTCTTGAATGACGAAATGTTGGTAGGTCTCTTCATTTTGCCTATGCAGACAATACCTATGATGACCCAAGCTAGATCCATGCGCTGGGCAAATGGGGCATCTGGGGGTCCACTCACTTGTCAGTGTACCTTGTAAACTCTTAAAATGTCTCTTCCTAACAGAAGCAGGAACTGAGCATCTTTGTCACGCGGCGGTATCTTATTTGCTATAACCTTCAGGTGAGGGTTAGGGATGGGCCGAACACTCCCCGGTTTGCACCAGAACTTGCAAATAGGCAAAAAATTTGCTTGAACACGCGAACGCCATTAAAATCAATAGGACTCGAACATGAAAAATCAAAAGTGCCCATTTTAAAGGCTTATATAAGTTATTGCCCTAAAAAGTATATGGGGACCCGGGTCCTGCCCTAGGGGACATGTATCGATGCAAAAAAAAGTTTTTAAATGGATCGTTTTTTTCAGGAGCAGTGATTTTAATAATGCTTAAAGTGAAACAATAAAAATGAAATATTTCTTTAACCCCTTCCCGACCTCCAGAATGACGGCCGGGAAGTGGTTCAGTTATCCTGACTGGGCGTCATATGACATCCTCAGGATAACAAGCCGCTGCGCGCCCGGGGGGGGCGTGCATCGTGGCGATCGGTGGTGTGGGGGGTCAGTTTGACCCCCTGCATTACCGATCTCAGTAAAGTGCTTCCATCCGAAGCACTTTACCATGTGATCAGCCGTGACCAATCATGGCTGGTCACAGTGTAACACAGGAAAGCCGTTTATACCTGTACTAGTGTCTGCAGACCTGAGTAGTGGAGAGCCGATTGGCTGCTCTCCTGACAGGGGGGGGTTTGTGCTGACCACCAGGGAGCCTGCCCAGGGACCACCAGCAATGTGCCCACCCAGGACCACCAGGGAGCCGACCTGGACCACCAGGGAGACCACCCTAGACCACCAGGTAAGGGGCATAGTGCCCAATATGAATGGCACTCAGTGCCACCTTCAGATGCCACTCTAGACCACCAGGGAATGGGCCCCTTTCAGTACATATGCCCACCAGTGCCCCTATCAGCGTGTACCAGTGCCCCTATCAGTGCATACCAGTGCCACATATCAGTGCCCACCTATTAGTGCCCATCAGTGCCACCTTTCAGTGCCCAGTGCCGCCTATGAGTGCCAATCAGTGCCATCTATGAGTGCCCATCAGTGCCGCTTATCAGTGTCTGTCAGTGCTGCATATCAGTGCCCGTCAGTGCTGCTTATCAGTGCCACCTAACAGTGCTCATCATTGCTACATATAAGTGCCTCATCATTAGTGCCACCTCATCAGTGCCAATCAGTACTGCCACATCAGTGCCCGTCAGTGATGGAGAAAATTTACTTATTTACAAAGTTTTGTGACAGAAATAGAGAATTTTTTTTTTTTTTTAATTCTCAGTCTTTTTTTGTTTATAGCGCAAAAACTAAAAACCGCAGGGGTGATCAAATACCACCAAAAGAAAGCTCTATTTGTGGGAACAAAATGATAAAAACTTTGTTTGGGTACATGACCGCGCAATTGTCATTCAAAGCGCAACAGCACTGAAAGCTGAAAATTGGTCTGGTAGGAAAGTGTTCTAAGTGCATAGTATTGAAGTGGTTAAATATCGTGCCTGGGGGGTCTCCTTGGTCTGCCTGTAAAAGGGAGCACCTCTGTGATGTTTAGAACATAGCCAGAGCAAAATGACATTTCCAAAGGAAAAATTGTAATTTATTATCGTGGCTGTAATGTATTGCCGGTTCCCAGCAATATAGATAAATTCACTGAAATAGCATTGTGTTGCCCACCCCCTCCCTCCCCCAGTCCATACCAGGCCCTTCAGGTCTGGTATGGATTCTAAGGGGAACCCCGCTCCGAAATTTAAAAAAAAAATGCGTAGGGTTCTCCCCCAAAGTCTGTAACAGACCCTTTGGGTCTGGTATGGATTTTAGGGGGAACCCCGTGGAATTGTTTTTTAAAAAATGGCGCAGTGGTCCCCCAAAATCAAAACCAGACCTTTATCCAAGCATGCAGCCCTGGCATGGCAGGAGGGGGTGGGGATGAGTGAGCACCCTCCCTCCTCCGATGCATACCAGGCCACATGCCGTCAACATGGGGAGGATGCTTTGAGGTCACCCCCAAAGCACCTTGTCCCCATGTTGATGGGGAGAAGGCCCTCATCCCCACAACCCTTGCCGGTGGTTGTGGGGGTCTGCGGGCGGGGGGCTTATCGGAATCTGGAAGCCCCCTTTAATAAGGGGGCCCCCAGATCCCACCCCCCCCTATGTGAATAGGTATGGGGTACATTGTACCTCTACCCATTCACCAAAAAAGGAGTAAAGTGGTACAAAAAATAAGAGGCAGTGTTTGACAAGTCCTTTATTGTGTAAAATAGCTCTTCTTCTTTCTTCTTTCCTCCTCCATCTTCACCTGCCCCGGTCCTTCTTCTGGTCTTCTGCTTCTTCTTCTTTCGGTCTTCTTCCTTCCTCTCTTTGTCTTCAATCTTCATCTTCCTTCTTCTTTCACCGCCCCCACTGCTGCGCTGTCCAGAGGCGTCTCCCAGAATGGGCGGTCTTCAGTTTGACATTTTTTATTAGAAGGGGTGGGCCACCCGGTGATGTAAATGGGTGACCCGTCTCCTTCTGACGTCATTCATTGTCAGAGGGGGCGGGTCACCCATTTACGTCACTGGGTGGCCCCGCCCCTTGTTATAAAAGAAATGTCAAACTGAAGACCGCCCATTCTGGGCGACACCTCTGCACGGCACGGCTGCGGCAGCAGGAGCGGGGGCGTTGAAAGAAGAAGGAAGAATAAGATGATGATTAAAGACAAAGAGAGGAAGGAAGAAGACTGAAAGAAGAAGCAGAAGACCAGAAGAAGGACCGGGGCAGGAGAAGATGGAGGAAGACAGAAGAAGAGCTCTTTTACACAATAAAGGACTTGTCAAAAACTGCCTCTTGTTTTTTTGTACCACTTTACTCCTTTTTTGGTGAATGGGTAGGGGTACAATGTACCCAATACCTATTCACATGGGAAGGGGTTGGGATCTGGTGGCCCCCTTATTAAAGGGGGCTTCCAGATTCTGATAAGCCCCTCGCCCGCAGACCCCCACAACCACCAGCCAGGGTTGTGGGGATGAGGCCCTTCTCCCCATCAACATGGGGACAAGGTGCTTTGGAGGTGACCTCAAAGTATCCTCCCCATGTTGAGGACATGTGGCCTGGTATGGTTCGGAGGGGGGGTGCTCGCTCATCCCCACCCCCTCAGGCCATGCCAGGGCTGCGTGCTCGGGTAACGGCCTGGTTTGGATTTTGGGGGGGCCCCTACGCCATTTTTTAAAAATTTGGTGTGGGGTTACCCTTAAAATCCACACCAGACCTGAAGGGCCTGGTTTGGATTTTGGGCGGTACCCCCACATCATTTTTTTTTTTAATTTTGGCCCGGGGTTCCCCTTAAAATCCATACCAGATCCCAAGGGCCTGGTTTGAATTTTGGGGGGGCCCCACGTCATATATATATATATATATATACACTAGGAAGGTATATATATATTCTTGCACTGCCTGCACTAACTGACTGTATATAGATCGCCCTATCTATCTATTATATATTTCACTCTACACTAAACTGCTTGCACTAATTGACTGTATACAGATCTATCTATCTAATATTTTTTTTCACAATAATCACTAGCTATACTGGACTGCCTGCACTTCACTAGCTAAGCTCACTGTCTCTCTATCCACCCTTGTTCACACACTACATAGAGCTGCTGTACAAGCGGCTTTATATAGTGTGGGGCATGGATTGAAGCTGCTGAGCAGTGATTGGCTAAAGGCACCCTGTCTTTAGCCAATCATATCTCTCACAGCAGAGTGCTCTTTGATTGGCCAAAGGTATGCAGGTCATGTGCATGCCTTGACCAATCAGCGGGCAGCATTTTCCCCACCATTGGAATGAATTATGGGACGCTCGAGGTTCCCGCGAATGCCCCATAATGTTATAATTTTGATGAACAGGCAAACGCCCCATGTTCGAGTCAAACATATGTTCCACTCAAACAGTGGGCCCATCTCTAGTGAGGGTGATGGAAGGCAGCAGCTGGAGAAGGGATTTCTTCCCTGTTAGCGGGTATCTGATTACACTCAACAAATGTAGGTTGAGGTAGTTGCAGAAGATACCACGAGTCCATGAGCCCTTCTACCAGAAACCTCTATAGTTCCACTACAGGTACCCAAGGTGTAAGGATGAGCTTTGCCTTACATTTCAAATAGATCAAACAGTTCCGATTTTGCAAGTGATCTATTGCTCTGATCGCTAAGATAGCATACGCCTTTAGAGTCTTCTGGTTCATCCTTGTGGTATATGTTCACCAAGCATATTTTAGCAAAGGATTTATCACAGCAGTCTTCTCCACAAACTTCAGTGCAGGATGAAGAAATGATAGTGGAATTAGGCACTTGGTCTGTATTCTCCCTGCCATGCATTGATCTGGGAGGAGAGTTTCCACATTGTGCAGAGCTGGGCTCAAGTGGATGGAGGGCTTGCACATGTTGTTCAGAGCCACACTCTATGCACTTGATGGGCATATTACAGCCCTTAGCAAAATGTTCTGTAGAAGCACAACACCTGAAACATACCCTGAATGCCTTTAAAAGCTCCTTACGCTCTTCAAGAGGTTTTTTTCTAAAGCCGATATATTTTTTCAGGGGGTGTTGCTTCTTGTGAATGGAACACTCTCAGTTAGGGTTTTCAATTTTCCTACTCTGTTTGCAACCACAACTGTGGTAGGAGTGGGAAGGCTGTCAATCTTTTTCACGGATACTGGGCCTCTGCGGTTCCTATAGTTGCCCTGAAGACTGGTACTCTTAGAAAAAGGTGAGAAGAGACTGTACTCACCATAGGAAAAACTTGGATCTTTCTTGGTTTCCGCAATTTTGCTGATGAATTCGCAGAAGAAAAGGAATGGAAGGAAGGAAACCTTGTTCTCTCTTTTGTTGATGATGACCCTAGTGCAGACCATTTCTCTTGCAGACCATACGGGAGCTTGGAGACGATTGGATTTACCCCTCTTGCAGTGTCAAGGTAACTGAATCTGGGTAGTTTGGGATCTGCCTTGGCTAGCTGAAGCTCAAGGAGAAGGTCCCTCAGTCTCTGGAACTCCTTGTTGTACTTACCAGATATCTTTGGGAAAGTTTCCAGATGTATGAACAAAGCATTTTCAATAGCTTCTGGATTCTGGACTACCATAACTTTTCTCTAGTCGATCCCATGCAGCTGTGAGGCCTGCTGTAGGATTGTCCATGAAAACTGATCTTAATGGCTTAATGCGTGCAGCAGATAGAGGACCAAGCCATCTGATCAGCAGATCCAATTCTTCGGCAGTAGTAATGCCAAGATCACTGATTGCATTTTTGAATGCACATTTCCAACTTTTGTAGTTCTCAGTTTGGTCATCAAAACTTGTGAGACCAGTCTTTGTAAGCACTCTGTGAAGTATGTACTTCACAAACTCTGCTGTTTCAGTTGTCTCTGCCTATATGCAAAACGTTGTTGCCTGAACAGTGCTGATTGTGTTATCTTTGACATTGTTTTTAAATGACACAGGGAAATATGGTGCAGCCGATGCATTCAGGTAAGGTGCTTGCTTGAAGTCAGTTGTTCCAATGGTATGTTGATTCGAGGCTGTACCTATGACAGGAGATTGATGACTTGTTAGCAGCTTGCTCTGATGATCTGTAACGTATGAAGGAAGGTTAGGTAGTCAGACAGGAAAAGCACTGGAGTTATTATGCATGCTGGAAGTTAACTTGATGCTGTGAAGGAGTCTCTATGTTGTCAAGAGCATTGGAGACGATGGAGTGTACACTGCGGTGCCTTAGGACATAGTCTTTAGTGCGTTTAAGGGAATCTTTCATATCTGCTATGTTTAGGCCGATACTGTCTTTCTTACATGCACCCTTAGCATTGCCATAGCTGCACCATGTTTACACTGTTCGTTTAAGAATTCTATTGCTGCTCTTTGACGTGCTGACTGAGCTTTTAACTCTGCTCAGCTATGAGTGTAGCAGTACCCCCGCAGGAGATGCTAATGAAATTTATATTTTCCCGAGCCTCCCACTGAATATTCTTGCAGCCAGTCACTATAGCATTTTCACACAGCCAGGTGCACACACAATCCTGCTTGTTTCCAATGACCAGTCTAGGGGATGAATTTTCAATGCTTTATTGTTGAACTTGAATAGGAGAAGGATAGGTATGGGATACTCCAAGTAACTGAATGTAACTGAGGACAAATTCTCCCTAGGCTCTGTATAGCAGGCAATCAGTGGCTTCACACAGCAGACTGACTCCAGTGAAACAAATCCATCTCTAAACAACAAAGGACATGCAGGACTTTGTTTCTTCAGGACACTAGCCAGCGTCTCCTTTCTAACTCAGTGTAGCAGACTACCAAAGGCACTTTATGGAATGCTGACTTTAGCAGAACAGGTCCCTTATTAAGCAGTAAGGACAGAAGCTGGACTCTGTTCTTCAAGACATTCTCCAGTGTCTCCTTTTTAAGCTGATATGAGAGAAGGGGAAATTCTAGCACACAGTCTCAGGGATTCTCTCACAGATCTGCACTCACACCATGTCCTAGGATAGTCGGTACCCTGTTTTACCAACCTCCAAGCCACACTGGGGTTTTTTGAATTCCTCTGGATCAACTGTGGGTGAAGGATTGTATAATGGATTGTATGGTTTTATATATATATATATTTTTTTTTTGGTTGAACTAGATGGACTTGTGTCTTTTTTTAACCTGACTAACTATGTAACTATGCTCTTTGACGTGCTGACTGAGTTTCTAACTCTGCTCTTTGACTTTCCAACTCTGCTCTCTTTTCTGTGTATGCGACCTGCACCTTGCTGGCTTCCGCTTCAGTGCAGGCATTAATAAATCACTCACTGAGGGTTGAGTATTTTGAACTATGAGATTTAGAGGACCTTTTGGAATGTCTGGTGGAAACAGATGTGTGAGATGCAGTGTCTTGTAGCAGCTCTATCTTTGCTTCTGTCTTTAATTTGGTTTGCTGGATAAAATGTTCTCTTTCTAGATTAAGGCCTCATACACACGGACGTTTTTTGACGCCGACGTTTTCTGGCGTTTTTTGCAGCTCTCCATGTTAGTCAATGGCCCCATAAAAACGTCGACGTTTTTGAGCTGTAGATGGCGTCGGCGTTAGTGAGCAGAAAGTAGAACCCACGGCCATCGCGTTCTGAGGCTGTAACGTTTTGACGTTTTTTGACGCCGACGCCACAATATGCCAACAAACGCCACCTAATATTGTACCGGCGTTTTCCGGCGTTTTTTGACGCCGACGTTTTTAGGTTGAAAAATAGCAGAGGGATGATTTTTTAAAAAAAACGCCTATTGACGCCGACGCTCACTAACGCTCAAAAACGCCAATGCATAACGCCGAAAAACGTTGACTTTTATTCCTTGACGTCGGACCCGACGTTTTGTTTATTTTTTTAGATACGCCCGTGTGTATGAGGCCTAAGAGTTTGGAAGCTCTTTAATTCCTCTAGTGTATCTTCCGTGTTCATACTTTGTAGAACATTAAAGCGGAGTTCCACTCGTTTTTTTGTTTATTAAAAGTCAGCAGCTACTAAAAGTGTAGCTGCTGACTTTTAATAAACAGTAACTTACCTGTCTCCCGGTCCAGCGATGGCTGCGCCCGAAGCCTCGCTCGTCTCCCCCCTCCTCCCGACGGCCGCGCCATTCCAAGTGTGGGCACCCGGCCCGGCTTCACGGCCGGGCACCCACTGCGCATGCGCGAGTCGCGCTGCGCATTCTTAGTGGCCAGGCAATCTTCTGGGACCTGTGAGGTGTCCCAGAAGATTGCCAGGAGGGAGGGGCCGCCTAGGAGGAGAGGAGGAGTCGCCTAGGCGGCCCAGAGGCGGAAGGTGGAAGAGGGACAGGAAGTCCCTCTGAAACCTGGGGATACACTCCCCCCCCCAAAAAATTACATGCCAAATGTGGCATGTAAGGGGGTGAGGAGTGCTTAAAGCGGAAGTTCCATTTTTGGGTGGAACTCCGCTTTAATGAGCTTGTTGCTGCTAAGCTGATAAAGTTCATATGAGGCAGAAAGTTGTTTAATGGCGCCCTCTAGTGGCAGTAGTTCATGTTCAATAGACAGTGCATTTGCTTCAGAAGCAACTTTATCCCATAATAACTTTATACTAGTTGACAATTCAGTTCTTAAAGCTTCATAATTCTCCATTACCTTCTAAGTTGGTTTGACTGAGCGTTGAGCATGAGAGAGAGAGAGAGACAGGCCCCATCCCTGCTCCTCCGGCATCCAAGCCTTTCTCAGCCATAGTGACCACCCTTTATATCCACCCCCTGTCTGTCCCATCCCCTTACTAGCAGAATCCATTCCTCCTGATTATTAGTGCCACAAACAGAACAGCTCAGTCCTCTGCCAGTGTGATAGTATGACCACCTGTGACCTGTTATTGACAGCCAATGACCACTCCCTCTGCCATGCCCTCATCCCCACCTACACATGGCTCCACTGCAAGGCACAGGAGGTCCTAGTCCAGTCCAGTGCTGATTCTCAGCCATGGTGGGCTGGGCGTTCTGCATCCTGCACTGACCCTGCCTGCTGATTGGCTTCTCCACGGCTATCTCCCACCAGGAGCTCTTCCCCTTACGGGGAGTCACGGGGGGACCTACTGCTGCCCGACTGGGATGATGACGAGATCTCGGAAGTGGTGAAACAGAACAGCCCCTTCCTCTTCTTTTGAAGCTGAGTTCAAGGAGCTCTATGAGTACAGCACTGAGATAGAGAGGTCCCTGACACCAGCATTGAGATAGAGAGGTCCCTGACACCAGCACTGAGATAGAGAGGTCCCTGACACCAGCACTGAGATAGAGAGGTCCCTGACACCAGCACTGAGATAGAAAGGTCCCTGCCACCAGCACTGAGATAGAGGTCCCTGACACCAGCACTGAGAAAGAGAGATCCCTGACACCAGCACTGAGATAGAGAGGTCCCTGACACCAGCATTGAGATAGAGAGATCTCTGACACCAGCAGTGAGATAGAGAGGTCCCTGACACCAGCATTGAGATAGATAGGTCTCTGACACCAGCACTGAGATAGAGAGGTCCCTGACACCAGCACTGAGATAGACAGGTCTCTGACACCAGCACTGAGATAGAGAGGTCCCTGACACCAGCATTGAGATAGAGAGGTCCCTGACACCAGCACTGAGATAGAGAGGTCCCTGACACCAGCATTGAGATAGAGAGGTCTCTGACACCAGCACTGAGATAGAGAGGTCCCTGACACCAGCACTGAGATAGAGAGGTCTCTGACACCAGCACTGAGATAGAGAGGTCCCTGACACCAGCATTGAGATAGAGACGTCTCTGACACCAGCAGTGAGATAGAGAGGTCCCTGACACCAGCACTGAGATAGAGAGGTCCCTGACACCAGCACTGAGATAGAGAGGTCCCTGACACCAGGACTGAGATAGAGAGGTCCCTGACACCAACATTGAGATAGAGAGGTCTCTGACACCAGCAGTGAGATAGAGAGGTCTCTGACACCAGCAGTGAGATAGAGAGGTCCCTGACAGCAGGACTGAGATAGAGAGGTCCCTGACACCTGGACTGAGAGAAAGGTCCCTGACACCAGCACTTTAAGGTTCTTTATATATGCAATTTACCCAGTTCATTTTGCGTGGTTTATTTTTCACATTAAGACCACTTTCACACTGGGGCAGTTTTCAGGCACTTTAGCTCTAGAAATAACCTCTGCTAAGCACCTGAAAACCTCCCATTCATTCCAGTGTGCCTTTTCACACTGGGGCGGTGTGCTTACGGGACGGGATAAAAAAGTCCTGCAAGCAGCATCTTTGGGATGGGTTGGGAGCACTGTATACAGCGCTCCCAAAACGCCCCTACCCATTGGAGTGAATGGGCAGCGCTTTCATAGAGCCTTTAAAGCGGTTTGAAAGCGCCGCAATACTGGAGTTTTTAGTGGTTAAAAGCATCCCACTAGCGGCCAAAAACAGCGGTAAAGCACAGCTAAAATTACCGCGAGCACGACCAGGGCCCCGGTGTCAAAGCGGTATTAAGGCGTGAGTGGGGCCTCATGTCTAAGTTTTGCCTAAGGCCTCACAAAGCCTAGAGCCGCCTCTGCTCGCACTAGACCTCCTCTGTAACTCAAAAATGGTAACCTGTAGAGATTTTTAAACTTCGCCGATGGAGATATTTAAGTGCCAAAGTTTGTCGCCATTGCACGAGCAGGCGCAATTTTGAAGCATGACATGTTGGGTATCAATTTACTTGGCGCACAGGCGGCCCTTTACTTAGGCAAATTAGAAGGCCGCCTAAGGCCTCGCCCTCCCAGGGGCCT
>BLSH010144746.1:367423-379059 GCA_018402905.1 Glandirana rugosa | reverse complement strand
TAACGGACGACGACGAGCGTGTCAGAGAGGTCGTACACGTTCCACCTCGCCCTTCCGGCTTCATGGCGACGTCGCGTCTGTCCGCTCGTCGTCGTCCCACTCTTGCGGCTTTCACGCGTGAAATACGTCGTCGAGACTGTATAGGCCCATCAAAAAATCTTTTAAGACATGGTGGTTTAAGTCGTGTACTCGGTCCGTTCCCTACACGGAGTTTGCCCGAGCCGGGTCTCGGCGATACTCTAAAGTCGGTAACAGCGTGTGGTGGTCCGGCCCGAACTCCGAGTCACCGTTGTTGGTGAGTAACCAAACAACAAGTTACGGGTAGGTGTCGAGAACGCGTCACACCGGTGGTACAGAATTTTCTAAAAAACTACCCGGATATGTCAGAGCTGCTGCATAAAGTGCGCACTTTCGGCGTTCTCACCCTGCTGCTGCTCGCCTGTCTGCGCTGCAGCGGTACTTCGGCCTTCCCGCTCCACCTTGCACATGCTGGAGAGACTGTGCGAGCAGCAGCAGGCAATAGTGGAGTTTCAGCTGCAGCACGCACGGGTCAGTCGCTCTGCGGAACAGCAACACTTCACCACCAACGAGTGGGCCTCCATGCGAGACCTGTGTAGCGTATTGCGGTGTTTTCAGTACTCCACCAACATGCCCAGTGCCGATGATGCTGTTCTCAGCGTTACTATACCACTTCTATGTCTCCTTGAAAAAACACTTCGGGTCATGATGGAAGAGGATGTGGCACAGAAGGATGAGGAGGAGGAGGAGGAAGAGGGGTAATTTCCACGGTTATCAGGCCAGTCATTCGCAAGTGGCTCGGAGGGTGGGTTCCTGCACCAGCATAGGCCAGGTCCAAAATATTCAAGCCAGGGCACAGTTCTGGAGGACGAGGAGGACGAGGAAGATGAGGAGGAGGAGGAGGAATCGCAACAGGGTGGCACCCAACGCAGCTCGTGGGCATCACTGGAGCGTGGCTGGGGGGATACAGAGGACACAGATGATATACCTCCCACAGAGGACAGCTTGTCTTTACCTGTGGGGAGCCTGGCATACATGGCCGACTACATGCTGCAGTGCCTGCGCAACAACAGCCGAGTTGCCCACATTGTAACTTCTTCTGATTACTGGGTGGCCACCCTGCTGGATCCCCGTTACAAGGACAACGTGCCGTCCTTAATTCCCTCACTGGAGCGTGAGAGGAAGATGCGCGACTACAAGCGCACACTGGTGGAGGCGCTGCTGAGGGCATTCCAAAATGACACCGGGGGCTCAGCGGAAGCACAAGGCGAAGGCGGAGGAGTAGGAGGAGGAAGAGGCCACCAACGCAGCTGTGGCACCGCACGCGCCTCAGAAGGCAGGGTTAGCAAGGCCAAAATGTGGCAAATCTTTGTCAGCAGCCCGCCACAACAAACAGCACCACCAGCCAATAGACAACGTCTTAGCAGGAGGCAGCATTTCAGCAACATGGTGCAAGAGTATGTGTGCACACGCCTACACATACTGACTGATGGGTCTGCCCCATTCAACTTCTGGGTCTCCAAATTGGCCACATGGCCTGAGCTTGCCATTTATGCCTTGGAGGTGCTGGCCTGCCCTGCAGCCAGTGTATTGTCGGAACGTGTGTTTAGCATGGCAGGGGGCGTTATCACAGACAAGCGCAGCCGTTTGTCCACAGCCAACGTGGACAAGCTAACCTTTATTAAAATGAATCAGGCATGGATCCCACAAGACTTGTCTGTACCTTGTGCAGAATAAACATTTAGACCGGACTCACACAGTCATTAATATACTTGTTTTTTTGAATAGGCCTCAATATTTTGGGGGCTACAACAATTATAAACAAACAAAAAAAAATACCATGTTGGCTACCTCCTTCTCCTCCTCGACCACCGCCACTTCCACCTACACTGCCATGGTCATGGCTCAGTCAACCTCTAGGCTCCTACTCCACATCCACCCCCCTTCCCATTTTTTTATTTGATTTTAATTTATTTTCTCTATCCCCATTTTTTTGTAGGGCACTTGCCCTACTCTTACCCCCATTTTACTTCCTTTTGCAGCCCTCTAGCACTAGCCAGGACATTGTTACAGCCATTTTTGTGCCTAAAAGTTCGAGTCCCCACTGACTTCAATGGGGTTCGGTGTCCGGGATAACGTTCGGGCAACATTCATTGCTGAACCCGGACTTTTTCCCAAAGTTCGTACGGACCCTCTGAACCCAAACGTTCAGGTGTTCGCTCAACTCTAATAATGAGTCTTTTGAACATGTCATTTTTTCCATAAGTTTTTGGAAATTGTGGTAAGAAAATTAAAACCCTTTTTTTTCATTTATACAATATTTCTAACACACAGCATGTACAATGATGACAAGCAAAAATGACACCCCACAAAATATTTTGCTACTCCTCCCGAGTATGGCGATACCACATGTGTGACACTTTTACACAGCCTGGCCACATACAGAGGCCCAACATGCAGGGAGCACCGTCAGGTGTTCTAGGGGCATACATTTCAAATCTAATTTGACTACCTTTTACACTATTGTGAGGCACTGTGGTGGCATGGATAGGCACTGTAGTGGCACGGATAGGCAGTGTAGTGGCACGGATGAGCAGTGTAGTGGCATGGATGGGCACTGTAGTGGCACGGATGAGCAGTGTAGTAGCACAGATGGGCAGTGTAGTAGCACAGATGGGCACGGATGTGTCACGGATGAGAACTGATGTGGTATGGATGAGCATGAATTAGGCACAAATTAGCCATGGATGGGGATAGATGAGCAGGGATGGGGATGACTGAGCATGGATGGGGATGACTGAACACGGATAGGGATGACTGAGCACGGATGGGGATGACTGAGCACGGATGGCGATGAATGAGCATGGATGGGGATGGATGAGCACGGATGGGGATGACTGAGCATGAATGAGGATGGATGAGCATGGATGGGGATGGATGAGCACGGATGGGGATGACTGAGCACGGATGAGCATGGATGAGCACAGATGGGGATGGATGAGTACGGATAGGGATGGATGAGCACGGATGGGATGACTGAGCACGAATGAGGGTGGCTGAGCACGGATGGGGATGGATGAGCACGGATGGGATTACTGAGCACAGATGGGGATAGATGAGCATGAATGGGGATGACTGAGCAGGGCTGGGTGGGTGAGCGCAGCTGGGTGAGGATGGCTGAGAATAGATGGATGGCTGGCTGAGCATGGATGGATGAGCATGGATGGGGTGAGGATGCGTGGGTGGGTGAGCATGGATGGGTGGCTGAGCATGGATGGATGAGCATGGATGGGGTGAGGATGGCTGGGTGGGTGAGCATGGATGGTTGGCTGAGCATGGATGGGGTGAGGATGGCTGGGTGGGTGAGCATGGATGGGTGGCTGAGCATGGATGGGGTGAGGATGGCTGGGTGGGTGAGCATGGATGGGGTGAGGATGGCTGCAGCCTGTCCCCCACTGTCACTTAGCAGCGCTGTGGGCATTACACATTGCCCACAGCGCTGCAGCACAACTTCTCTCCCCCCTCTCTCCTCTCACACTGCACCGATCAGTGCGGAGAGGAGAGAGAAAAGCCGGCGGAAGCACCGGCTTGTTTACATGTGACCGCTCCGTCATTTGACGGAGCGATCACGTGGTTAAAGGCCGCTCACAGTGGCCATTCACCACAATCTGTGATGCGGACCCGGCGGTCATGGATGTTCCCGTGTGCATGCCCTAGGGGTCGCACGGGAAGCGCGATTCTGGGAGGACGTCAATGTACGTCCTCACAGAGTTAGGCAACCTCCCTGCAGACGTATTTTGTCTATGGGCCGGTTGCTAACTGGTTAATACATCAATATGTGTATTTTTTTAAGTTCAAACAGTGCAAATAACTACATTTGACTTGGTATCAGCCTGTTATCTATTTATTTCAGGTACTTATATAGCGCCGTCAATTTATGCAGCGCTTTACTTATAAATTGTATATTCACATCATGTAGTGCCTTTACAGTAGAACTCTACTAGAAGGGTGGCAGAGGAAGAAGCAGCACAGTGAGCCAATCAGTTCATATCCTGATAAGAAAACATGCTGATAGGAGAAGAACAGAGTGACCAAGAGATGGACTCATTACTGTGCTGCTTCTCCTTCACCATCCAATCACAGGCTGGGGGCACATTCATGGCAGCCTAGGCTCAGAGGAAATGGGTTGAATGATGCTGACTGTTTTTCAACCCAGGAGTCTAAGAACATCCATTGGTGAAAAAGAGTACCGTGGGGGACAGCTCTGGATTGAAGGTATTACGGTAAAAACGTATTTTTTTTATTGATTTATTTTTATCTTTTAAGTAACTATTATTTTTTTCACTGAAATTCTGCTTCACTGCTTAGAAGTCATTGAGGCATGAATTGCATCTATGCCAGCATTTACAGATGAAACATCCTTAGGAATGATGAATTCTTTGTTATTTCACTGTTGGATCCCATTCATGCTATAACGTGTGACTCTAAGCATTGCTCATATGCACATTTCTATGAGATTTTTGTGTGTTGTCATGCAAATAGGGCAGCCCATTCATTTCATACCTGTGACAAGGGCAGCAAAGTTGCTCATATGCCTCTTTAAGCTTTGCATGTTTTTAACTGTGAATTTTGCCATGCTTTTTTGCATGAAAAAATGTGTCTGCTTGCCAGATTTGGGGTTCCTTTAACAATGAATGGCACTGCAAGCATGACACATGATTTTTGTGAGTTTGCGCAAAGTCATGCAATTTTGCACACACTTAAAAATGAGGGTGAATACAGCCTTAGAGTCATAGAGACAGACGCATAGAGGCTGTGTATATTTCGCTGTTTGCAGCTTAGGGACTTCATATGCACAGAAATGACGGTTGTGCTTCTGAAATTGCATTATTGTTTTAGATGCAAAAAGAGCTTAGTGTAATTTTCTTTAAGAGTTGTGTACTAGATTTGTTCAGATTTTAAGAGTTACATAAAATACCTTAAAAAAAAAGAGTTATATAAAATATTTTTTTTTTTTTGTTTTTTTTTTTTTGTTTAAGATTTTTATTGAGAATTTCGCATATCACACTATTAAATAACAGGAGATAACAATAGACACATGGGTTATGTATATAAAATATTTTTAAACGTTGAGAATTACCTGGATGAAGCAATCAGCAACTACACTACTTTATTAGTGCTGTGAATAATGTGGCTAAAAAAGCTATATGATATGTTAACAGTAAAATGAGTTTGACACCTTCCAGTCATCTGATTCCTCTTACGGGAAGGTAACCTATATTGTATAAGATGTTTCTACTGCAAGTAAAATTGAACAAAAATCTCAATATTTCAAAGGCTGCCATATCCAATTGCAAAAGTGGAATTGATTTTACCTTTAACATTGTGTGGTTAAACAAATCCTATAAAGAATCGTGTTATAGGCCGTTGCATACCATCATCCGGTCCAGCAAAAGGCAATCAATATATGCCTCTTTCTCCATAACAATGTGGACCTTACAAAACTCTCCATAAGCAGAAGTTGCTTTCTCTGTTGCTGACATTTACAGTCAATAATGACTTTGAAAAATGACATTTAGCTCAAAATCAATAACTCATAACCCCAACTGTATTGTTCTTGCCATCTGTATTCGTTATAAAAAAATATATAAATATACTTTGCTCCTTATGAAAAGTCTTAGCTTCAACCTAAAAAATGATTGTCCTGAGGCAATAGAAGTTTGGATGACCAGTATTATTTAAGCATATAAAACAATGTCAACATCCCTCTTAAAAATGGGAGCTGAATGTTTTGCTGTGCTGTCACACTGGCTGGTTTTACAACATGTTCGAAAAGCTTCAGGCCAAAATGCACAATTCTCATAAGGATCGGTAATGGATGGCAATGTATTCAAATGTCTGAAGTTTGCTGTCCGAGTTTTTGCAGAATTACTATTATTTTTTAGGCCACTACACCTTAACAGGTACTTTACATATAATAAATGGGAAAAAACAGTGTTCAAATTTGGATAGTTACTGACAAAAAACAAGAAATTATTTATGAAGATTCAGCTGTAACCAGAAACCACCCGACACCAATGGCAAAAGAATTGTTGTTTTTAAGAGGCTGCGCTACCCCTCATATATCAACATGAGAGAAATTCACATTTAAAAAAACAAATGACTGTAAAAAAGTACATATGTTGGAAAATATGTCTCAGTTCATGAATTCAAATTTCCATTTAGTGTAGATCACGACAGTTAGCTCTCTGCACTCCACACTGAACGGCACCACTAGTGAATGCTCCACCGCTATAACAGATGTCCCCTTATCAGAAAGGCAGAACCGTTTAGTTATAGGAGGTCAAATACGCTTGTGTCCTCTCAACCCAGCCAGGGTATGTTCAGCATTAGCTATGAAATCTTCCGATATCTCCTATGTCCTATATGCGTCTCCGCTCGGGAAAAGAATGCAGGCTCCCTTAGTGTAAGTCCACGTAAAAATATTTAATAAAAATAGTAATAACTTACAATTTAAAATTCATATGCGCTCCAACCAAACACAGTACCGCCGGCTGGCATAAAATTGCCTGTCCTTCTGGGATGCAATCGCAAGTGGTAACGTCAGGACGTTGTGTACCGTGCGTGTTTCATCCTAAACAGACGTCTCCTCGGGTTTGACCTCCTATAGCTAAGCGGTCCAGCCTTTCCGGTAAGGGGACACCTGTTATAGCGGTGAAGGATTCACTAGTGGTGTCGTTCAGTGTGGAGTGCAGAGAGCTCACTGTGGTGATCTACAATAAATGGAGATTTGAATTCATGAACTGGGACATATTTTCCAACATATGGACTTCTTTACAGTCATTTGTTTCTGTAAATGTGAATTTCTCTCATGTTCATATATGAGGGGTAGCACAGCCTCTTAAAAACAACAGTTACTTTAGATACATTATGTAACAGTGTTACTTATACTATCCATGAATTTGTATGTTGTAAATTTGCTTATACCATCCACAATTAGTTCTGGTGAAGTGAAGAAAAAAAATATTTTAATTTTAAATATGAGGTTTGTATATATTGGATTTTAGTTAGGGGTATCAGAGTAAAGGGGGCTGAATACTAATGCATGCCACACTTTTCAGATATTTATTTGTAAAATATTTTAAAAAACATTTATCATTTTCCTTCCACTTCACAATTATGGACCACTTTGTGTTGGTCTATCATATAAAATCCCAATAAAATACATTTATATTTTTGGTTGTAACATGACAAAATGTGGAACATTTCAAGGGGTATGAATACTTTTTCAAGGCACTGTATGTATAGGAGTATCAGTACCCAACAGTGAAGCTTGTAAAGAAGAGGCTGTGTGACACTAAGAAGGTCACATAGAGAAAATCTTGGTGGTGCAGGGACAGATGAGCATGTTGCTTTCCAGGGCTATTGGGATGGTCATCAAGGCGTTTGCATCCACAAGTAAATTTTGCTCAGCACTATGGATCAAGAGTTGGATCTCAGCATATACTGTAGGTGCTGAAACTTCAGGCACCGGCAAGCTAAGTATGCGCCTGTAGGGTTTAAATAAATGTTTAGATCAGGCCCTATATAAGCCAAATATATATATGTTGCTGTGAAAAATCTAACATGTAGCCCCACATAATATACATAATAAATAAAGAATGCCTATTGCTAATACGATAGAAATTTTCTTTAAAACCACTATACTATATATTTGTAGCCGATAGTGGACTACGGTTACTTATTCTGCAGACTACCCCCGTTGTTTTCCTCATTTTGTTGTGTTCCTCTAGTGCCGGGTGCTAGTGATTCTTCCGGGATCGAGCCCGTCTGCAAAGTGTGGTTAAATGCTGGAAGTAGGAATGGGTTTAGTGTGTGTACAAATTGTTTATAGTATTCGTTACTGAAGCCATCAGGCCCTGGTGCTTTATCTAGTGGTAGGGAGATTATTGCTTTCTTGAGTTCCGCTTCGGTAAAGGGGGCAGAAATATTGTGTAGTTCTTCATGGGAGAGGGATGGTAGTTTAAGGTTATCTAGAAAGCATGATATATCATGCGGGGTGGGAGCTGCAGTCTTGCCCCACTCGGCTAGATTATACAGTTGAGCGTAGAATTGGCTGAAGTGGTCAGCTATGTCTTTATGGTTAGAAAAGCGGGTGTTGTTTTGGGAGAGAAGATAGGGAATTTTTGCTTGTACTAAATGCTTTTTCAGTTGTTTTGCAAGGCAAGCCCCTGGTTTGTTATGATTGGCGTAAAAGTTTAATCACAGTTTTTTGAGGGTTAGGTCGAAGTTTGAGTGAAGGTGTTCGCTCAGCTTCATTCTCAGTTTCCTGAGATCTTCCCCTAGAGTTGAGCTTGGGTTTGCTTTATGAGCTTTTTCAAGGGTGTTGATCTGATTTAGCAGTAGGAAGGTAGTAGCGTTACGGTTTTTCTTCTCCTGGGCTCCAAATTTCATAAGGAGACCTCTAATAACTGCCTTATGGGCATTCCAGCAGGTAAAAGGACTTGTCACAGAGTGTGCATTAAGTTGAAAAAAGTCTGCAATAGCGGATTCGATATGTTTCTGGTATTTGGGGTTCGTCAACAAGGAGGTATTGAGTTTCCACCGTTTGCCCCTGGTCATGTGGTCTGTGGGAAATACTTTGATTGAAATTGGGGCATGGTCAGACCATGTAATGTTATCAATTGTCACATCCTGGATGGATTGTAGGGTAATCTTGTCTACCAGAAACATATCGATCCTGGAGTAGGCATTATGAGTGTGAGAATAGAAGGTGAAGACCTTTTCAATATCATGAAGGCAACGCCATGCGTCATAAAGATCTTCTGTTGCTAAAAAATTGGACAAGGCCGTGGACTTTTTCCTAGAGGGGTTGGACGAGTCCAGGGCCGCATCAACTATGTGGTTAAAGTCTCCACATATGATGAGGGGATGTTGTCTGAAAGGAGCTAGTTTTTCTGCAATTAGCTTGTAAAACTGTGCTTGGCAGGTGTTGGGGGTATAAATATTTACCAGGGTCAGTAATTGATCATTAAAGGTGGCATGTAGGATAATGTATCTACCGTGGGGATCGATCTCAGAGTGCCTTAAGTCAAAGGCCACTGTGGCCCATATGGTGATGAGAACTCCTGCTTTTTTCTTAGGTGCGTTTGACATAAAGTGCTGTGGGAATTGCTTATGAGTACAGGTGGGCAATTTGGAAGCTGCAAAATGTGTCTCTTGGGCACAAATAATATCAGCCTTACTGCTAAGTGCCTCTTTCCAGAATAGTTGCCGTCTGAAGGGTGAATTGAGTCCTTTAACATTTAGGGAGGTGATATTATTGGCCATGGCTTAGCTGAATTGGATCAACAGAAGACTGTAGAAAAGGATGTAAAGGAATACACCTGCTACCCTGCGCTTTTTTTTTTTTTTTTTTTTTTTAAACGTAACAATGAACAACAAATAATATGAAGTACTTAGTAGTAGAAGTTGCTAAACCAAGAATTAGATGGTGTATGAGACCAAAGGAAAAAAAAAAAAAAAAGGAACAAAACAAGGTAAGTAGCAAATATTATCAATTGTAGCTCACCTTAATAATAAAGTACATGTAACAGAAAGTAAGTAGCAATTTTTCTAAAACCTGGGGGTATAAGAGAGATACCGAATATGACAGGAACAGGAATGAATGAAGAGTATTTAGGTGAGACTCCGTTGCTCCTTATGGTGCAGAGTACGTTGAGTGTAAAGACAGGCTTGGGCCTGTTGGGAGTTGTCATGATCATATTTGGTGCTGGTCGCGACCTGGGAGTTGGTAGTTGGATGATCGTCCGCGGGAGGGCTGTTGAGATCCCCGCCGGTCCATCTGTGGGGGTTGTGATGAAATGATGCCTCAGTTTACCAGTCTCTTCATGCCTTCCTTGGGGGAGAGTATATTTGCAGGTTGGTTGTTATAAGTAACAATCAGTTTCGCCGGAAAGCCCCATTTGTATGGTATGTTGCGTTCACGCAGGATCGATGTCACTTGGTTGAATTCCCTGCGATTCCGGGCAGGGGCTGCGGATATGTACGTGTAGAGAGAAATGTTGGCATAAGGTTCTGGGAGGGATTTGTGGATACGTGCTGTGGACAATAGCTTTTCCTTAACCTGATAGAAGTGAATGCGTGCCAGGACATCTCGTGGAACCGTTTCCGGTAGATAGTTTGGTTTGGCGATCCTGTGAGCACGGTCTATAGTCATCTCTGAGTGTGTCATTTGTGGTATAAACTTAAGGAATAGCTGTTGGAGGTATGTTGCGAGCTCTGCCGGTTTGACCGATTCAGGTATACCTCTGAATTTGATGTTGTTCCTCCTGGAACGATCTTCAAGGTGAGCCACTTTCGCTTGTAGGTAGTGAATGTCATCCGTATGCTGGTGGAATGCATCTGACGCCTTCATCAGCCTGGAAGCTTGATCTGTGGCTTGTCTTTCAAGAGCCTCAGTGCGGACTTCTACTTGGTCAACTCTGGATTGTAGCATTGTTAAAGACGATCGCAGTTCATTTCTGAGATCATTTTGTAGTGAGAGAAGCATCATTTTTAGCGTGTGTTCTGATGCTGGTTGGTCGCTTGTGGGGAGATCCGCTAGTGAGTCCCGGGAGCCTGAAGTTTCCTGGATTGTATCCCAATGTTGTTTCTTGTAAAGTGGAACCTTGGAGGGCGGGGGAGCAGGAGACTGTGCTGCTCTTTTACTTCTATCAGAAGGTGATATCTGGGAGGACTGGACATTGTGCTCAGAACTATCCATCTCCTCTGGCATGGTGATGGGTGGGATTAACCCCTCCGATGGTGTGGATGGTATGGGGGGTGGAACCGAGATAGGTCCCTTGGGGGATTGCAGCATGTCCTCTGCAAGAAAGAAGTCCGTGATGTGTTTGTGTGACCTTTTTTGTGTGATTCGATTTGGGCATGCCCCTCCACAGTAGGTTTTATTTGTAATCTTTTTGATATAGGAGAAAGAGCTGGGTCTTGAAGTTTGGTGGCCCAGGACTGGTGCCTCGGTTAGGAGGGACTCCCCAAACTGCCACTTAAAGTGGGATAACGGGTGCCAGAGCTCGTTATGGGGTTGTGAGTCGGCTTGTGCTGTCTGCTGCGGGCCAATTTGTTTAGGGTTTAGGGGATTGTGATGGGGCCTCCAATTTTGCTATGGAGCTTGATAGGGAGAAATCTGCAGAGAGAGGTGGTGATTAGAGTTGAGCGAACTTCTAGAAGTCCGGGTTCTGCTGGTTCGGCCGAACTTCGGGACAAAGTCCGGGTTTGGGTCCGGACAGAACCCGAACTTTGTCCCGGACCCCGAACCCCATTGAAATCAATGGAGACCCGGACTTTTAGGTACAAAAAATGTTGTAAAATAGTCCTGGAAGGTCCTAGAGGTCTGCAAAAGGAAGGGAATGTGGGTAAGGGTGGGACAAGTGACCTACAAAGAAATGGGGACAGGAAAATAACTTTAAATATTTTTTAAAAAATAAAAACATAAAAAATGCAAAAATGGAGATCATCTTCAAAATGGGTCTGAAAAGTATTAATTAACATTAGAGGCCATAGAACTGTTCTAAAATCATCTTCAAACTGTGTCAAAAAAGTATAAATAAGCCGGGAGT
>BLSH010144746.1:329931-341783 GCA_018402905.1 Glandirana rugosa | reverse complement strand
ATCACCGTTTTTTTTCGTGAACACGGTAATTGGTTGCTAAGACACAGGGTGGTCCTAAGCAACCAATCACCAGCTTGTTAATGTGAAAAGCCACTCTGCCAGCTCCCGTCCAGAACTGTGCTGCTCTCCGCTCTGCGCTGTGTACACAGGTGGGACACTGCTGGTATGGGGGAAAGGGGGGAAGAGAACACTGCTGTGTGTGTGGGGGGCAGGTGATGTGAAGGGGCAGAGGACACTGCTATGGGCAGGGCCACCCCCATAGCAGTGTCCTCAGCATAAGTATGCAGGCATAGGACACAACCCCTGCCACTCCCCCTTAAAGGAGAATTATACAAAAAAAATATTAGTTAAACCCACAAGTGCTTTTTTTTGCCACTACTATTTCTTTACATTGGCTTTTGTCATTTACAAATGCAGCAATTTAGAAATTGGATAAAAGGTTTAGAACTGGGAAACACTTTTTGAAATATAAATAGTGAATTTTATATACAACTATATAGATCAGAGCAAAATGAGGGACAAATGAGGAGAAAAGAGGGAGAGAGGGGCTTTGTTCCAAATCAGGGACAGTCCCTCAAAATCCGGGACATTTGGGAGCTATACATAACAGCGATAGAGCTGTAGTATTGAAAACAAGAGAAGTGTGTCCCTGGAACTTTGTTAACCACTCTGTTAATGGCGGCAATGTGGGATTTTTATCAGCACTGCGACATTTCCGTGGACGGATCGGACATTTTTGACACTTTTTTGGGACCATTGACATTTATACAGCGATCAGATCTAAAAAAAAAGCCCACATGTTCTAACTGTGTTTACACATTCTTCCTCTGTAGTAGGTCGCGGGTCGCCGGCGGACATCAAGTCCACCCGAGCCACGGCCCCACTCAAAGAGCGCGCGGCGGGCACGCCGCAACTGCGGCTGCGAGGACCAATGTTTATAGATGGCGATCAACCAGTGGCGGTTGGTGCTGTATATTTTGGAGGAGGCGGCAAACAAGACACCCCCCCCGGTCAGTCAGTTAAGCCCCCCCACCCCCACCGCTCGCTCATCCCCCAACCAGCCCCGCATTTACCCCATCTAGGTTGCAGGCAGCTTTGGCTCCTTCCTCCGGCGGTGGCTTCATCCTCGGCAGCTTCAACCTGCACTTTTGGCTTCATGGCGGCTTCCTCCTCGACGACTTCCCTCCGCCTTCCCTTGGCGGCCAATATGATCGCTTCTCCTCTTGGCCAGACCAGCTTCCTGATTGGCTGGGAGAAGAATCAGGAAGACAATAGTAAATATTAATTTGCTATTGTCACACAACTAGGGGGGCTCAGGGCGCAGTGCTCTGCTCCCCGGGCCCACCGTTTTTTGAAGCCAATTAGAGCCTCAGGCTCTAATCTTGTGCTTCAAAAAAAGAAATCCCACTGATATCCATGCGTCCAGCACCCTGCATGTAGATTAGGGGCCGGGCCCATGGATTAGGGGGGCGGCGCCCTTGTGCCCCTTATAGAGTGGCCGCCACTGCTATACACTATACAATCTGGCAAGTGCAAGTGCCTCTGTCCTCCTATTATTTAGTTTTGGTAAAACTAAAGGAGATTGTACAGAGATTGTACGATCAGATTGTATAGTGCATGACCACCTTTATACACCTAAAATTGACTGGTTGCACTTTTGGTGCCTTTAATTGTTAACGACAAACATACATTTTGCTGTGTGTAAACATGTCCAACAAAGTTGGCAAAATGCTCAGTAAAATAAAATGCAAACCACAACACCATGAGCTACTTTGCCACATTTTTTTGCAAGTAGGCCAGCCCATTGAAATCAATGGACTGCACTATGCATGTCATTGGAAAAACACACCAAAATATGTGCGCTCCCACTACACTGGGTGTGAATGGGGACTGAAAGTGAAATTGGTGTGTTTACACAAGAAGAATGACAGCTGAGTGTCTCCATCCATTCCCTACCATGTACTTGTATAAAGCTGGTCACACACTATGCAATCTGATTGTACAATTTCGGTTACATTTACCAAAACTATGGAATAGGAGGACCCACATGAACAATCCACTGAATTTGTTTCAAATCAGGAAGGACCTTGCACTACATAGTTGAAAGTAGATCTAAAGGAGATTGTACAATCAGATTGTACAGTGTATGGCCACCTAGGAAAAAGTAGGAAAATTGGTGGAAATGAAAAAAAGAGCTGGTATAATAATGAGGGAGGTGTAGTCCAGAGTGATAAACTCGCCCTATTCTGTGATTAATGAAGCAGTGCATGATGGGATATGAAGTTTTCTGGATGGTCACATGATGATATGGGAAGTGATGGTCTAAGGTGTGTTTTTTTTAAATTTTGAACCGAAAGGCATAGATTGAAGTCTGTCATGGACTAGGTTAGTGAGCGGTAAGCACATTGGGATGGCATTACAAAAGGCTTCTAATGTTGTAAAGCGCTGCGCAAACTGTCAACGCTATGTAAATCCTTTATATGATAATAATATTATGAGAAGTTACATTCTGCCCAAAAAAGTGAACATATCCTTATAATTGCAATTACAATACAGCAAACACGTTTCTTAATTTCTTAATTTAGCGTTTATAACTAGAGTGTGGGCTTTTAACAAGGCTACACTAATCAGACATAAATTATACTTTGTTAATGTTAATAAGGTTATTTTTTTACATTTGTTCTGAAATAAAACCCTGCTGTTTAATCTTATTAGTTGCTAAATATATTTGGGCAGGTCTACAGCCAATTAATGAACAGCTAGTGTTAATAATGTTAGATACTTCAATCTCACACAGCTAAGATAATATACAATTAAATTACTCGTAGGGCTAATTATAAGAATGCATGCTGGAAATGTGTTGGATGCCCTTGTGGTCCATTTCTTAATTCATATATGTTTGAAACCTAGTGGTACTTAAAGTGGTAGTAAAGCCTTTTTTGTTACTTGTACCTACAGGTAAACCTATAATAAGGCTTAGTCGTGGGTGCAGTGAATATCTCCTAAACTTGCACTGTTTAGGAGATATTCACACTGCTTGCAGAGCTCCATGCCGCAGCCGCTACTTCTATGCCTTAGCACAGGAGTGATGTCATGGCGCTCGGGCAATCAGACAGCCGGAGCATGAGGACCCGGAAAGAAGAGCGGGTGAAGATGTAAGCCCTGTCAGTGGTAACAGCGCACCACTAAAGGGCTTCGTTCTAAGGTAAGCATTTCATAATGTGCTAGAATGAGATGTACTAGCACATTATGCCTTTGTCTTTCAGTTTTTTTTCTTTTTTAAAGGATGCAATTTACTACTGCTCTCGGGGCTAGTTCACACCACATGCAGTCCAGTGTGGTTTTTTTTTCTGCATAAAAAACACATGGGAAGTAGGTTACATGGTTTCCAATGGCTTAGTTCACACCAGTGCAGTCAGTTCCAGAAAAAAAAAGTAGAACATTCTGCATTTTTCCTGCACTGGACTGTACTGGAATGCAATAGAATGCATCAAAAATGCACCGGAATGCACTGGAACGCATCAAAAATGCACAAAAAATGCAGGGCCACCCGCTGACATCATCCTGGGGAGGGGCAGTGAAATCATAAGGGGCCTCCGTCTGATGTTAGCAGGTGGCCCCATGCCAATATAAGGCACAGCACACAGCGGAGACAGCATTCGTGAAGGAGATCACATCGTGTCAACATGGGAAGAAGGAGAGAGGGAGATCAGAGGGAAGAGGACAATGGAGAAGACCGGTAAAAGAGCAGAAGACGCCGCAGAGAGGGAAAAGAAAGAAGACCCCTCAGAAGATAGAAGACCCTGCAAAAGAGCAGAAGAAAGAAGAGCCAGAGAGGGGAGGAGACGCTGGAGCTGATTTAATAAAAGATTTTAAAAACCTGTGTAGTGTGTTTTTATGTTACACTTTTTTTTCAGGTAAGGGTGGGGGGCCGGTATCTGGGGGGCCCCCTTGTTAAAGGGGGCTTCCACTTTCCGATAAGTCCCCACCCGCCGGCCTCCGGCAACCAACGGCAAGGGTTGTCAGGAAGAGGCCCTTGTCCTCATCAACTTGGGGGACAAGGTGCTTTGGGGTGGGGGGTAGCGCAGAGTACCCCTGCCCCAAAGCACCCATACTGAGGGCATGCGGCCTGGTATAGTCCAGGAGGGGGGGTGCTCGCTCATCCCAACCTCTTTTCCTGGCCTGCCGGGCTGTGTGCTTGGATAAGGGTCTGGTATGGATTTTGGGGTAACCCCACGCCATTTTTTAAAAAATGTGGTTCCCCTTAAAATCCATACCAGACCAAAGGGCCTAGTATGCTCCTGGAGGGGTATCCCATGCCATTTTTATTTTTTTTTTTAATTTGGCGTAGAGTTCCCCTTCAAGATCCCCAGAGCACAAGTTGCATGCCAAAGTCCGATCAGCGAAGACAATGATCTGACTTTGATCCGACTTCAATGCCTTTCAATGGGCTAAAGTAGGATCAAAATCGGACAAAAGTAGTACAAGAACCGTTTTCAAAGTCGGTCCGACTTTGAAAAACACAAGTCGGACCAGTTAAGAAGACGGCTCTCATAGGGATTCATTGTTTTTGTGACGTAATGCTACTTGTGCTCCTAATGTCGGTCCAAGAATCAGACTAGTGTGAACCCAGCCTAAAGGAGAGCATCACCCTGTCATCTCATGTTCTAAGAGATTCCTTTATATATTCCTGAAGTTCAGTATCAACAGAAGAGAACAATGAAGAATGTAAGTATACGGAAAGACCTGTTTTTTTTTACAGAAATAGGTTCTAAGACCAGTGCTGCTGGTCTTCATTCTGATGATCTAACTGAAAAAAGCTCTTACCAAACTGGTACAAAGATAAAAACAGAGAACAAATGAAGGTTAAATACAAGGCAAGTGCAACTATAATAAACAAGAGGCACTTTGCCATTATGGAGAAACTGTAGGATATGCCAAGATCATTTATCCAACTAAAGCCTCGGGACGACGATCGTATACAACAGGTTGTACTAACGACCGTTGTATGCGATATCGATCGTTCGTATGCGCGATTAGAACAGCCGAACATACGATGGTCGTACAAGGGAGTTGTATGAGCAAACTAGAAAACGTGGTCGTACCAACAAGCTCTCATACGACCGTTGTATCGTGTGTACAGAACAGTTGGTACAACAAGTTGTATTGTGCAAAACACGCATGCTCAAAAGTCAGGAAAACCCGGATGCTAATTACATGCACCTGAACATTCTTTCTGTGCTCGTACGATCGTGTAGTGCAGTCAGTATGCAAGTTACATTATCCAACATACGATTTGACACGATCGTACGTACGATCGTCGTCCTGTGTGTACGAGGCATCGCTGGCTGAAGGGTAGCATCCAGATGATCTCAATGCTGGAACTTTGTGAAAAGTTGAGACACGTTCTAGATGGAGCCTTGTAATATGAAGAATACAGGACTGATGGCACCAAGCAGCCACTTCAGCATTTCAGGGCATCTGTCCCTTTGTCAGAATGACAGGCATGGCAGGAATCTAGGGATTTAAAGCCTCCCTTGCCATGGGGCTGCATATGCACTACAAGGGTTTGACTGCTTGTTTAGTCTAGAGGAGAGGCGCTTTTACTTACCTGATCCTCTGCTCTCCTTAGAAGATGGGGCTCTGAGCACTGAGAAGTGCAGAGGAGTGGGTGACCTGGTAAATAGACCCCTTTTTATTTGTCCCCCTAGACCTAAAAGAGCAATTAATTCTTTCAGTGTGGGCACCACCACTACTGCGAGGGATAATTTTTATGTTTCCTGGAGTAATGTTTTAAGTAAAGGTAAGTTCCAGTAACTTAATGTGCCACCAATGGTCTGTGAAAAGTGTTGCATTTGTACAAGCTCAAAAATACAAAAACAAAAGAACATAAATGTGCAACCAGAAAGAAATATCCTTTTGTGAAAGATGCCCTGGAGGAAGTCCGCTGTGACAAAATGCGTAGGAAAGAGCAGTGTGCTGATTATTATTATTATACAGTATTTATATAGCGCCGACAGTTTGCACAGCGCTTTACAATGTTAGGGCAGACAGTACAATACAATACAATTCAATACAGGAGGAATCAGAAGGCCCTGCTCGGTAGAGCTTACAATCTAGGAGGGAGGGTTAAATGATACAAGAGGGAAATAACTGTGGGGGGGTGGGTTGATTGAGAATAAAAAGTGCAGTTGTTAGGTGGCGGCAGGATAGGCTTCCCTGAAGAGAAACGTTTTCAGGGATCGCCTAAAGGTGGATAGATTTGGGGACAGTCTGACAGATTGGGGTAGGGAGTTCCAGTGGATGGGAGCGGCTCGGGAGAAGTCTTGGAGGCGAGTATGAGAGGAGGTGATGAGGGAGCTGGAGAGCAGGAGGTCTTGAGATTAGCGAAGAGGACAATTAGGTTGGTATTTTGAGACTAGGTTGGTGATGTAGCTGGGAGCAGAGTTGTGGATGGCTTTGTAGCTCATGGTTAGTATTTTGAACTTAATTCGTTGGGTGAGTGGCAGCCAATGGAGGGATTGGCAGAGAGGGATTGGCAGAGATGGGTGGCAGACGCTGAACGGTTTGTAAGGTGGATAAGTCTGGCAGCGGCATTCATGATGGACTGGAGGGGGGATAGTCTATTTATTAAAGGTAGGCCAGTGAGGAGGGAGTTGCAGTATTCGAGGCGAGAGATGACCAGGGAGTGAATCAGGAGCTTTGTGGTTTCATTGGTTAGGAAAGGACGTATTTTAGAGATGTTGCGGAGATTGAGGCGGCAAGCCTTAGAAAGTGATTGGATGTGTGGCCAAAAGGAGAGTTCAGAATCCAGGATAACACCAAGCACCCTAACATGTGGGGATGGGTGGATGCTTGTGCCATTGCTCTTGACAGAGAAGTCAGGGGAAATGGCATTTGGGGGAGGAAATATAATGAGTTCGGTTTTGGACAGGTTGAGTTTGAGGAAGTGGTGGGACATCCGGGCAGATATGTCTGTTAATAAGTTAGTGATGCGTGAGGAGACTGATGGAGTGAGTTGGGGGGTGGAGAGGTAGATTTGGGTATCGTCGGTATAGAAATGATATTGAAAGCCATGGGAGGCTATCAGCCGACCCAGGGAAGAGGTGTAGATAGAAAATAAGAGCGGTCCAAGAACAGAACCTTGGGGGACCCCGACAGAGAAAGGAAGAGGAGAGAAGGAGGTAGAATTGTACGTGACACTGAAGGTGCGATGGGATAGGTAGAACGAGAGCCACTGAAGAGCACAGTCACGAAGACCAAGGGAGTAAAGTTTTTTGAGGAGGAGGGGGTGGTCGACAGTATCAAAGGCAGCCGAAAGGTCCAGGAGTAGGAGTACAGAATAATGTCCATTGGTTTTAGCGGTTAGTAGGTAATTTGTAAGTTTAAGAAGGGCAGTTTCTGTGGAGTGTTGAGGACGGAATCCAGATTGGTGGGGGTCAAGAAGGTTATTCTTAACAAGGTGGTCACCCAGTTGGTTGTAGACCAGACGTTCAATGATTTTGGAGGAAAATGGGAGCAAGGAGACAGGGCGTGGATTGTTAAGATCGGTAGGGTCCATGATGTCATCATGTAGACCAGAAGTGACAGTAACAACGCCATATATGCTGGCTGGAAGCTTTTTTCAATAAGCATATGATTTGCATTCATTTTGAGTGTGATTTTAAAGTATAATAAATGTTTTTTAAGGATTTTTGTTATGCGGTACGTTTGTTTTTCCTATGTTCTCTTAAGTATTGTCTGAAGGTGAGATGTGATATTTGATGTGGAGGCTTCCAATCATCGCTAGCGAAAGTGGAGGGTTCTGGACGACTATTTGCCATTAGCCCGTTTGGCCTTTCTTTAGCTAGAAGGTCATCTACTACTGATGCATATGACCAAACTTTAGAGGTGGTGGCTCTTCTCAAGAGGGGATGGTGGTAATTTCCTGATCACTTACCTGCTTGGAGGAGTGTTTTGATATATTCACTTGGAGGACTATTTTTCACATGGTCTTTTCACAAAAGGATATTTCTTTGTTATTTTAGATTTATTTTTTTTTGTTTTTGTATTTTTGAGTTTGTATAAGCGCAACACTTTATTTGCACATGTTATTAACCACTTCAGCCCCGGAAGGATTTCCCAGGTTAGGACCAGAGCACTTTTTGCGATTCAGCACTGCATCGCTTTAACTGACAATTGCGCGGTCGTGCAACGTTGTACCCAAACTAAATTTGCATCCTTTTTCTCCCACAAATAGAGCTTTCTTTTGGTGGTATTTGATCACCACTGCATCATTTCTGATCGCCACTATAAACAAAGAAAGAGGGACAATTTTGCAAAAAGAACAATATTTCTTACTTTTTGCTAAAATTTAAATCCAAAAATAAAATATAAAAAACATTTTTTTTCATCTGTTTTGGCTGATTTATATTCTCCCTCATATTTTTGGTAAAAAAAAAATCACAATCAGCGTTTATTGACTGGTTTGCGCAAAAGTTACCGCATTTACGGATGATGAGAATTAATTTCTGGGGTTTTTATTTAATTTAATTTTTTTTTACTAGTAATGGAAGCGATCTGCAATTTTTAGCGGTACTGCGATATTGGGGCAGATATGTCGGACATTTTTGACACTTTTTTGGGACCAATGACATTTATACAGCGAATTTAAATGTCCACTGATTACTGTATAAATAGCATTGGCAGTGAAGGGGTTAACCTGCAGGGGGCGATCTAGGGGTTAACTGTGTTCCCTAGGCATGTTCTAACTGTGGGGGGCTGGGCAACCATGGGCATAAGAGATCTAACTGATCCCAGTGACAGAGCGGGGAACCGCTGTGTTTACATTGGCTCTGGCAGCTCATTGAGGCTCGCCGGTGGACATCGGGTCCGCCTGAGCTGCGGGCACAGTCCTCCGGAGTGTGTCGGGCACGAGAGCGCGCCACCGGCTAACTGCGCCTGTGCGAATCACCGCCTATTTACGTCGATTCGCGGGACGCATCCACACCGCCGCAGTAAATATACTGCACGCGATGTGGAAGCGGTTACACTATGACAATATCTCATAGTGTGTTTGCAGCTGGGACTCACATTGTAATTATATTTTTTATACACAAGCACATGTAGCACCCTCTAGTTAGGTAGATGCTAGAGTGAGGATTTTACTAGCAGAGTAGGAAAATTTAAGCAGGCCTTGCTGGTGGCTAGGCCGGTTTGTTTTAATTTCTGGGCTGGGAGTGATTCAGGGTAGGGCTGAGTGACTCACAGGTGGTGTCATCAGGACCTCCCACTTCTTTCCAGAAGCTTCTGGAGTTCTCTGGAAAGGGAGGTGGGGAGAGGAGGTGTAGCCATCTGGGGTAATTTAGGGAGCCTTGACCAATCCCCAACCTGGATTGGCAGGGGGGCTTTAAATACCCAGGGTCAGCTCAGCTGGGGAGGAGTGGTCGGGTGGAAGAGCTGGAGTGAGAGAGTGTGGAGGCTGTCAGGGCCCATGAGGAGCTCCCCAGTCTGGGGGGGGGGGGTGACCCTGGGCTGGGGCTTGGGTGCATCCAGGAGAGAGATCCTGGAAGGGGGGCACATGAGAGAGCAAGTAGAGGACACCTGGAGAGAATACTGCAAAGAGTCTCCAGGGATTACAACTGGTCGCAGCAAGTGAAGTGCTGGTGAGTGAGGCACAGTCAGGAGGACTGGGGAGGCACACCGGAGAGAACTGGGAGATTGCAGTCTGAGAGATGGGTGCAGAACCAGAAGAGTGGACTGTGAGAAGGGCAGTGGAGAGAGGTCATTGCAGCCAGGCTGGCTGGCAGGGCCTGAAGAGAGCTATCTGGGAGTGGTAATTGAATAGAGGACAGCTAGCACCTGGGCATCCCATATCTCATCCCCATCCAAGTTATTCCCCTCAATAAAATACAAAAAAAACAAGTTTATGGACTGTTCAATGACTCTGTGTGTTTGAGGAGTTGAATGCCTGGCTGGGCAGGGTAACAGGCAAACCACAATTCTCAGCAGCCCCGCTGCACATAGTTTACCTTTATTTTTTCTTTAGCCCCCGGTACGACTTCAGGTACGAAATGTGATTTACAAATTGTACCTGAAGTAACATCTAATGTGTTTCTATAACAGTGTCTTAACCACTTCCGGACCACGTCACATAGATTTACTGCTGCAGAGGGACAGCGTAAAGCGATTAGCTTTCTATAAACTGCGATTCGTGCAGGCACGGCTAGAGGATGAGCACGCGCCGCCGGTGGCGCATTCTCATGCCAGCTACCTGCTCCCTCAGCGTGTCCGTGGGTCGGGCGGACTTGATGTCCGCCAACGACCCGCGATCGCTTACTACACAGCAGGAACAGGGAACCGCCGATGTAAATACGGCGGTTCCCTGTTCTGACAGGAGGCATGACATCGATCTACTGATTCCTGTATTCGGGATCAGTTAGATCTCTCATGCCCCTGGCAGCCCAGCCCCCACACAGTTAGAACACACCTAGGGAACACAGTTAACCCTTAGAATGCCCCCTGTAGGTTAACCCCTTCCCTGCCAGTGACATGTATACAGTAATCAGTGTTTTTTTTTTTTAGATCTGATCACTGTATGAATGGTCTCAAAAAGTGTCAAAAATGTCTGACATGTCTGCCACAATATCGCAGTCCCGATAAAAATCTCAGATCGCCGCCATTACTAGTAAAAAAAAAAAAAAGTAAAAATGCCATAAATGAATTCTCATGGTTTGTAAACACAGCAAATTTTGCACAAACTGATGAATACATTTGTTTTTTTATATTTTTTTTTTTGTTATGTATTATAGCAAAAAGTAAAAAGTATTGTTGTTTTTCTTCAAAATTGTCGCTATTTTTTGTTTTTAGCGGTGATCAGAAGTGACGTAAAGGTGATCAAATACCACCAAAAGAAAGCTCTGTTTGTGAGAAAAAAAGGATGTCAATTTAGTTTGGGTACAACGTCGCACGAGCAGGCAATTATCAGTTAAAGCGACGCAGTGCCGAATCGCAAAAAGTGCTCTGGTCCTAGTGTGGGAAATCCTTCCGGGGCTGAAGTTGTTAAAAGGTACGATTTCAAGTAGTGAATTAGTTCAGAGAATTAGTTCATGTATTACTTTTTCAGGACTTCAGCACAATTTCACTGCCATAGACTATAATGTAAATTGTGCTACAAATCTTACCTGTGTCTATATCAGCACTACTTGAGCCTGAAAGAAGTTAAATATTAACCCTTTGCTAGTTAAACTTTTGTTCATAACATCACTGTTACTCCCTATAACCCGGACAGCCCCTCTCATACAGTAGCACTGAAGTCATATCAAATTGTTACAAATCTCACAGAAGTAGTGTTGAGGTAGTCCTGAAGTAGTGGTTGAAGTCGGGCTTCAACCACTTGCCGACCATCCGCCGTCACAATTAGAGTTGAGCGAACCTCTGGAAGTTCGGGTTCTGCTGGTCCGTCCGAACTTCGGGACAAAGTCCGGGTCCGGGTCCGGACGGAACCCGAACGATCGCACGGACAACGAACCCCATTGAAATCAATGGGGACCCGAACTTTTATGCACAAAAATGGCTGTAACAAAGTCCTGGAAAGCCCTAGAGGGCTGCAAAAGGAAGTAAAATGGGGGTAAGGGTAGGGCAAGTGCCCTACAAAAAAATGGGGACAGGGAAATAACTGTAAATATTTTTAAAAAAATAAAAACATAAAAAAAGCAAAAATGGAGGTGAATGTGGATCATCTTCAAACTGTGTCTGAAAAGTATTAATTAATGGTAGAAGCCATATAACTGTTCTAAAATCATCTTCAAACTAGGGCAAGTGCCCTACAAATAAATGGGGATAGGGAAAATAAATTAAAATCAAGTAAAAAA
>BLSH010144746.1:300308-312220 GCA_018402905.1 Glandirana rugosa | reverse complement strand
TGCAGTAAAGTAACGGTTACATTTGTGAAATATCGATGCTCTGTCTAATTGTCATATTTTTGGTTACGAATTTCATAGAGAGGTCTTACAAATTGTGTACTTAAAAAGAGTATTAATATTCCCCATTAACGGGTATTTCAGCTATCTTTAATTTTATGTAGTGTTGTTTGTGTCCACCTTTATATAACTGTGTTTGTATGAATACATGTCTGACTAATAAATATCCTATTTTTTAAGTCTGTGTTCATATTGCTTGATCCTGTATCTTAAAGGTACTCTCGTTTAAAAGAACTTAATACAAAAATACCGTGCGGGAAAAAGTTTCCTAAAAAGCACGACACTAACTTGCCTGACATATAATCTAGTTGCCTCCAAGATGGTAGACTTTAATAGTGCCCACTGATTACTTACTCTTGTCATTTTGCTCCAACCTTTCATTTCATTTTTTAGAAATTTCCCCATTTCAGCAAAATTTGTCCTTTTAAAATCTAAAACTTTTGTTTTTGTATATGATTTTTCAGTTCTTGTTTTAATATCAAACCAAAGACATTGGTGATCACTAGAACCCAAATTCTCCCCCACCTCAACATCAGACAGTTGATCCCCATTTGTCAGTACTAGGTCAAGAATATGATCACCTCGGGTTGGGCTTTTTACTAACTGTTTTAGAGAAACCCCATTCAGTGCTTCCATTACATCCCTGCTCCTGCTTGTAATAGCAGTTTGAGAATTCCAGTTAACGTCAGGCATGTTGAAGTCACCCATAATCAAAACCTCTCCCTTCATTGCCATTTGAGTTATCTCATCAATCAACACGTTATCATAATCTTCACTCTGTCCTGGGGGTCTCATTTTCAATTGTGAATATTAGTTTCCAACCTTAGATGGCGGATTAGCTAGATTCAGGTCCGGATGACTAGATTAGCTATGTTTTAATATGGTGGCTCGTTTTTAGATTTCATCATATTTTTGAATATTTCCTCAGTAATTAAAGCGGAATCAAATTTGGAGTGTTTTTTATTAAATACACTTTTGGCTAAGAGGATGTATAGCTTTGTTTTTCTTAGCTTTTAATTGTTTCCGGTTCTATTAGTATCATTTTTGGAACTCAAAACTAAGTTTCTACATACTATTTCCCATCGGTTATGCAATAGGGTGATTTCTGGTTTTGACTTAACCCTCGGAATTTCAATTTCAGCCTTTCCTGGTGTATAACTTGTGTGATGCAGATGATTAGCCACGTGCCGACAATGTCCTTTAAGTGATGAAACACGTTGGGTGGAGCCTGATGTCATCATGGGACCGGGAACTGTGTGTAGTGGGCCATTATCCTGGTTGCAAACAGACCTGTACGTCCATCATGCACGTTTGCAATATCATTGATGTGAGCGGCTTTTAACTTTTTAATAAAATATATTTGTGACATTTTACACTATTAGAGGCATCTATCTGTTTTATTGAGAGAGGACATAGAGTGGCGTGGGGCTAGGGCATGAATCTTTTCAGTGGACATGCCAGATAAAGGGAGCCACACTGGGAGCCTGCTAGAGGATTCACTAAGTGTGTTTGATCCTTCAGAAGAGGGGGTCAACATTTTCTGGTAAGAGGCAGCCGGTGGTGGTGTGTTCGGTGGCGGTTTTCAGTTTTGGTTTCATACCTTTTTAGCTATCACTGAACATTATTGGACGAATTTCCTCTCCTGTTTCCATCTTGCCTGATCCAGTATAATTCACTTTACTTAGGATTGATGGACAATTGGTTATTAGTGGACTGTGGACATATGTTTTTTATTTAACAATTTCGACAAATATAATTTTTGTGTATTAAGAAGCACTGCAATCTGTGTATATTGAGTATGTAACGACCCTGCACACACGTGTACTCAAACAGCACACAGTAAAATCCAATTACAGGATTGATGGTTCCATCCCACCCAATACACTTCAGAACTTTCAAGCTTCAGGCCCTGATTTCGGGACTACAGAATCCAGAAAAAAACAGAAACATAGCTTACTCCACTCATAAACTATAGTCTGGAACGTTGCATTAATCCTGCAAGTCATTTTCTCCTACATTTACATAGTGGCAGGGCTTTACACTGTCACAATTGCACTCTGCTATAAAGAAATAAAGCACCAGATACCAGACACGAAAATATTTCAACTATTCTAGAATTTTGCAAATGGCTCAAATTGGAGAACATCTCGGTATGGGAAGTCTAAATATCCCAGAAAATGACATTATACTACAGTAAAGTATAGTTTAGTAGAAGGCAGCTGAGCTTAACTTAAGCTGGCCATGGATGGGTCCTTTTTTTTTTATTCAGCCAGAGGGGCTGAATGAAAAAAACAAATAATCTGATTCCTTCATCAACACAAGCGAGATGGATGAAGAAATTTCCACTGGTGAGACATTGTATTCTGACAGTGACGATTAAGATGGCCATAGATGAATCTAAATTCAGTCTGTCCAGCAGGGATCAGCCAAATTTCAATCCCTGCTGAACTGGCCAAATTTTAATCCATATATGGCCAGCTAAGGGGCCTATTTAAAAAAAATAGGCAAAATATTTGTTTTAAATGGTCCTAGGATATTTTACTCGGTGGCCTCTATAGAACCCCTAATTGCCAGTTCAAATCATTCTGTAATGAAATGTGGTGCTGAAGTTTACCAGGTCTTTTTACAGCTCTTCAACTTAGAGTACACTGTTATAAACAAGCTGACTCTTGAAGCCAAATTAGAAACTGTTAGGGACCTTTTGTTGCAGTCAGAAATAGGTCTGGTTTCTAGCTTCTTCATCTTTCACTGAAATTTCCAGTTGACACCAGAATTAATTCATAGGCCTGATGGTAGGTGCACACTGACATAGTAAAACTGGAGCACAGGCCTGTTTTCATTTTCTTACATATTTTTTGTAGCTTTAACTGACAATTTATTCAAACACATTTATTTATTTATAAGAATGTTTATTCTACAGACATTTTCAGGGCCTAAGGTGTTTATGATTCACAAGGGAATCACTTGAAGAATATAATACTCTATTGGAGACTTCATTAGGAGATTAAATTCATAGAAATAAAATGAAGTACCAGCTCTCAGCAGGCTTCAGAAGCACTTAGTAATTGCTGTAAATAAATACAGATCATGTACCTTAATATGTCTTGAAATCTTTAAATTGTAAAAAGCCACAACTTTTTAAATTTTGGATGGATTGAGTAAGGATTAGCCTCCTGTTAGATTTTTATTGTGTCCCCACTGGAGAGATCCACTCGCTTTATTTGTCTTGGTGTCCATTGCCACTGGGGTTGACAGTGCAGAAAAATCCAAAATTTTGAGTTGAGTTGTGGAACAGTGCAAATGTTGAGTATGAGGGGATTTCCCTCACTTTGAAAAACATTGCATTCACTTTGTGTGAGGTAGAAAGGATAAGAAATATAAGGAAATTTTGCAAATGGGACACAGATGGTATAAAAAAAACCTGGCAGGAATTCCATCCATTCCATACTCTATTTAAAAGTAGAAAATAGCAAAAATGTTTCCTTAGCTTAACTTCAGGATAGGGTGTGGGTTTCCTGCTACCATGGGTTTGAGACAACTCCTCTGACATTAAAATTTGTGATCCCAGTGGATTTTTGTGCAGATTCACCCTTTAAACCATGGAAAGCAAGTTTAAAAGGGTTGGTAAGGAGGTTTTAGATAATATTTGAGGTCAGTGATCTTAAAGCAAGTTTAAAAGGGTTGGTAAGGAGGTTTTAGATAATATTTGAGGTCAGTGATCATAGCTGCTGTCCCATGTTGTATGTAAAACTTTTTTTTGATGCAAAGCTTCCCTTTAATAAAAAAAAAAGGGTTTCAGGGGCAGTTACTTTGGGGCATTCTTTATATTTTTTTTTTGTGGGGGGGGAGTTAATGTTTTTTTGTTAGTAAGTAACGCGCTAATGTAATAACCCTCAATGGAGCAGCAGCCTGAAAATGTGCAATACTCACATCTAATAATTCTAAAGAAGGGGCCGGGCTAAAACTAATTGGACATAATAAGTGAATAAACCGCACTATATTAGAGTGCCAAATGGATTTGATATAAATCCAATAATTAGTGATTAGATCATAAATTGCATACGGAACCTAAAAATTATATACCATAAAGTGCATTAACATATTACTCTGGGGCTGATATATGACAATAGGTCCCAGAGACAGATCAACTGCAGAAAAAAATGATTAATTAATGAATTGGTAACATATAGTGATCAGATTTGTAGAAATATGAATATTCATGCATGGACACATGTTGAATGAAGACCAAATACTAGTGCTCAGAAATCCACCCGGTGCTTGGATACTCAAAAAACACAATGTGCCTTCACCAAATGAAATGGCTGCTTACCAGAGGCAAGCTACACATCAGCTTGCGACCTATCCCCGTCAGGGTCTCCACAAGGGAGAGATTATATCTAGATGGCCGTGACAGCCGTCCTCCAGCCGAGGGTTGCCCACAGTCTTTATATCTCTGGTGCTCCCATCCACGTCATACATATAAATGAAAGCTCACAATACAGTAGTGTAATATTGTATGATATTTTGTTTAGTAAAAAAAGTATTGCACTTACATTGTATTCAATAACATCAAGCGTTTGTTAAAAATCCCAGCTGGCCAGCTGTAAATGGGTCCCGTCAGTCATGGACTCTCACAAGCAAAGCCATGACGTCAGCACGCCCTTTTTGCTGCAAATGTTCACTTTAAAAATGTGGGTTCTTGTTTCAGGGGTGGTATTTTGAGGTTTTCGCTGCTTGTTTTTTTTTTTTTTTAGATTTTATGTTGATAGGGCCTTTTTTGAAGTTTGGGTTGCTTAAAGTGGCACATTGACTTGTTGCTCACTGTTCTTTAAGCTTCCTCTTGTTTGCAGTACACCGCTACACCATATGAAAGGAAAACAGTGTAAGCAATGTGCCCCTAAACCACTTCACATTATATCAGTCACCCTTAACCACTTGCCCACTGGACACTTATACTCCCTACCTAACCAGGCCAATTTTCAGCTTTCAGTGCTCTCACACTGTCATTGGACAGAGCGATCACATGGTAAAGGGCTCCTGTCATCATCCCTTTGCGCCGATCCGTCGATCATGGACACCTCTGAGTGCGTGCCCCAGGGGGCATGCGGGAAGCGTGAGGCTGGGAGGACATCATAGTACGCCCCCCCAGAACTAACCGACCACGCTGTAGCCATCATTCAGCAATGGCCTGGTCGCAAATGATTAATAAACCCCCCTATTCCTATACAGACAGTCTACGGGTTACAAACATCCGACTTACAAATGACTCCTGCTTACAAACAGAAGGAGACAACAGGAAGTGAGAGGATATCTATCCCTAGGAAGGGAAATTCACTACTGTAAGAGTTCTCATGGGAAAAAGGTGTCTCCATGGGAGCTTTATCACCAATCCTTGTTTCCACAACAACTCAACATTTTCAAAATCCAATTGTCATAGGGACAGAAAGTGAGGTGAAATCTTCTGAACAGAGGCACAGACAGCAAAACAAACATTACAGGGGTGGTAACACTTCCCTATGCTAACCAAAAAAATTAAAAATTATTCTTTTGGCTGGAGCTACACTTAAAAAGTTTACCTGTTCCGACTTACAAACACCGTAATCCCCCCTACAAAAAATTATTTGGACCAGTGCACAAACAAGGTCCATAAAGACAAGGATGAGCGAGTTTGGGGTGGACCTCAACCCGATTGAACATCTTTGGGATGAATTAGATTGGAGACTGTGAGTCAGGCCTTCTCGTCCAACATCAGCGCCTGACCTCACAAATGCGCTTCTGGAAGAATGGTCAATCAGTCCCATAGACACACTCCTAAACCTTGTGGACAGCCTTCACAGAAGAGCTGAAGCTGTTATAGGTGCAAAGGGTGGCCAACTCAGTATTGAACCCTACGGACTTAGACTGGGATACCGTTAGAGTTCATGTGTGTGTAAAGGCAGGCATCCCAATACTTTTGGTAATATAGTGTAGCAATAAGTCATTATTTCTCTAGTACATTTCATTAAATTCTACCTCATTAAAAATGTCCTCCTGCTGGTCACATTTACACTGCTGTATCATCTGTGGTTTCTTAATTGTAGCGACTAATTTTTAATTTTTAAATCGTCCAGAGACGGGACAATTTTGCATTAAACAGAACAAGGTCAGCCACAGCAAACTACTGGTCAATCTCTATCTGACAGTCAAAGTGGACTCATTACTGTTTGCCACTGCTAAAGCTACCTGAAAAAGCCTTTTTTTAAATCTGAAATTAATCAGATTGGGGTTCTGCTGCTGTATGTAAGCAAAGCTAATTGTAAATGAAAAAAAAAAAAAAATTCCACAGCCAACTTATTTATTTATTTTTTTTCAATAAAGGTTTTTATTGAGAGTAAGCATACATAAGCTTATATAAGTATACATTGCATACATAAAACGTTAATAGGGGAGTCAATTGAGTTGTTTCTATTTGCTGTAACATATGTACAGTTGACAAAATAACAGAGTTAGAATAGAGACAATGGGTAAAATAAAGTGATTTTCACGCAGAGTAAATTTTTACAGTAAATTTTCACACAGAGTAAATCCAACAGTCCTAGAGCTTGTCATGGTATATGTGATTTAGTAAAGGTGTTTTATATTCCAGAGTTGTAGTGTGATGTAGTTGAATGTGGAGTTAGTCAGCTAGTGTTTCTGTTTTGGTACTTGTGTTCGGTAATGTTGTAGTGGGGATTTGCTTTGAATTTTGTAATGATTCGAGTATATCAGAGTAATCTTTTGAGGCCTGAAATGAAGCCCATGGTTTCCATAATTTATGGAATTATGTGGCATTTTCTTTTTTAATTGCCACTGTTTCTTCCATCTCCATAATTTCATTTATTTTTATTATCCAACTTTTAGTAGAGGGTGTTAGAGTGGATCTCCAGGCAAGAGGTATAAGTGTTTTGGCTGCATTAAGCATGTGTCTGATTAATGATTGTTTGTATGTCTTATAAGAGAGGTTGTCGATGTTTAATAGGCAAAAAGGGGCATTGAGTTCAATTTTTGTATCTGTTATACGTTTGATCCAAACAATGACTTCCCTCCAGAACGGTTGTATTTAATGGCAAGACCACCAGATGTGAATAAAAGTCCCCACTTCTTTTTGGCATCTCCAACATTTATCTGATACATTTCACATCCAATTATTCAATTTCACGGGTGTGATATACCATTGAGTGTGAATTTTGAAAGATGTCTCTTGTATACGGGCGCTTAGGGAACATTTGTGGTTGAAAATGCAAGCTTTCTCCCATTGTTTTTCAGAAATTTGAATATTGAGATCTTGTTCCCATTTATGTTTGTATTTATCTGTGGATGTTGAGCTTGGTTGAGAGATCCAATTGTAAGCCAGCGAGGTGGCTCCTCTGAGTGGGGTTTGATCAAGGCAAATCTTTTCTAGGTTTGTTAGTGGTCTTGTCATAAATTTTTTATCTTTGTTATTCTGGATAAAGTCATGTATTTGGATGTAGGTCCAGTAGTTTAGTGACTGGTTGGCTAAAATCGTAGTCAGAGGTTGATGGGTAAGTATGTTGCCTTTGTTTATGCAGTCATGTATCAGTAGGGGTTTGTTTTTTTTTTGTTAGTAGTAGTTTTGTGTTGATCATGCCCGGGGGAAATTCAGGATTCCCTGCTAGGGAAGTAAGCGGACTTATAGAAAATGAGAGTTGGTGGGTTTCAAAGTTTTTCTGGCAAATTTTCAGGGTGGTGCTAATCAGGGGGTGATTTTGGATTTCTTTGGGGTAATGTTTGGGAGAGGACCAGGGTAGATATTGAGTGAGGATCTTTCTTCCCTTGAGTTCTAGTTGGACCCACTCTTTGTTGGTGGCATGACAATGCCAGTCAAAGAGTCTAGTGATGTGAGTTGCATAGTAGTATTTTTTTAAGTCTGGTATTCCTAATCCTCCCTTGTTTTTGGGAAGTGTAAGTAGTTTTAGTTGGACACAGGGTTTTTTATGTGCCCATATAAAATTCCTCTTAGCCTTAGTAAGTTTTTTAAAGAATTCATTTGGAATTTCAATTGGTAAGGCATGGAACAAGTAGAGTAGTCTAGGTAAAATCGTCATCTTTAAGATAGCTGCTCTGCCAAACCAGGAGAATTGTTTTGTGTTCCATATTTTGAGATCATTTTCAATCTTTTTTAGTATTGGGAGAAAATTGTAATGATAGATATTTTTAATATCGGGTGTCAATTTAATTCCTAAATATTTGAGGGCATTTGTTTCCCATTTATATGCACAGTTTTGGATAGTGATTTGTTCTGCCTCTGTTGAGAGTGTTAGGTTCATTGCTTAGGATTTGCTATTGTTTATCTTAAAGTTGGATACAAATTTAAACAAACGAAATGTTTCATTTAGGTTCGGGATAGAAATATGGGGTTGTGAGATGAAGAACAGCAGATCGTCTGCGTAGGCAGCGAGTTTATACTCTTTTTTGTCTGTATTGAAGCCATGAATATCTGGATTGGCATTTATGGTCCTTATTAAGGGTTCAAGGGTTATGATGAACAGTAAAGGGGAAAGGGGGCAGCCTTGTCTTGTACCATTTTTAATGTGTATAGTGTCTGAGAGGTAATTATTAATTTTTATTTTTGCTGTTGGTTTGTCATATTGTATCCATAGCATCATTTTATTCCCAAGCCCAATATGCTTGCATGTGGCAAACATGTAGTCCCAAGCTACTCTATCAAAGGCCTTCTCCACGTCGGTTGACAGGAGAAGGCCTTCTATCTTGTCTTGGCGTATCTTATGTATTAAATTCAATGACTTATTTATATTGTCTTTCGCTTCACGTCCTGGCATGAAGCCTATTTGCTCCAGGCCAATTATCTTCAGAAGTAAGGGTCTCAGTCTACCGGCTAGAATTCCCGCCAATAACTTGAGATCCAAGTTCAGGAGTGAGATTGGTCTGTAGTTTGCACATTTTTTATGGTCCTTGTCTGGTTTGGGTATGACTGTGATTTGGGCTGCTAAAAAATCCGTTGAAGGTTTTGTATTTTTATGTAGAGAGTTGAGGGCGTCTTTTAGTGGTTTGGAGAGTAATGGTTCAAAGGTTTTATAGTACTGTGAGGTCAGACCATCAGGTCCTGGACTTTTCCCTAAATTAAGATTTTTGATTGCAGAGGTAATTTCTTCTGGTGTGATGTCTTTTTCTAACTGTTTAGAGTCTAGTTGTGATATTTTGGGGAGTTTTCTTTTAAGGAGGAAATCATTAATGATTTTTTCTCTTTGATCTGGGGTATTTTTTGTTTTGTTTTGTGGTAGTAAATTGTATAGTTCCGAATAATAGTTTTGGAAAATGTTTGCGATTTTGGTTGTATCGAATGTTTCAGTTCCTTTTGGGTTGTGTATGCTGTTTATGTTAGTTGCAACCTTTGTATCCTTCAGAGTTCTGGCTAGGTATTTGCTGCCTTTATCTCCATATTCATAATAAATTGCTTTTTTGAGATATAATGATATTTTTATCTTGTTGTCTAGGAGGGTCTGTAATTCTTTCCTCGCCTCAAGCAATTTTTGTTCTTTTTTTATTGCCAATCTTTGTTTGTGTGTGTTTTCTAGATTATGTATTTTTGTCAGGAGATTGGTGATATGAGTTTCTTTTTCTTTTTTCTTTTTTGAACCCCATTTAATAAAGTTTCCTCTTATTACACATTTGTGTGCTTCCCATGTTGTTAGGGGTGAGGAATCTTGGGGTTGATTATTTAGGAAGTAGTTAGTTATCTCTCGATTCGTGTTGGCTAGTACCTCGTTATCTACTAGTAATGCGGGGTTTGGTCTCCAATTAAAAATTTTCGGCTTTTGTGACTTGGTGCTTAGGTGAATTGAGATGGGAGCATGGTCTGATAAAAGGATATTGATATGTTAGCATATTTTAGTGTTGGTAAGTCTCTTTGTGAAATAAATAGGTAATCAATTCTCATGTATCTCTTGTGGGGGTTTGAGTAGAATGTGTAGTCTTTTTCATTGTGGTTTAGTAGTCTCCACGTGTCTAGTAAGGTTAGTGATTGTAAAAGTAATTTGATTTTTTTTAGTATTCTATAAGTTATGCTAGTCTTGCCAGATGATGTATCTTGTTGTGGATTTAGGGGGATGTTAAAGTCCCCGCCCAGAATTATACATCCTTCTGCAAAGCTCCTCAATTCTTCTATCACTAGCTGACAAAATGTAATATGGGATTTATTGGGGAAGTACACGTTCGCTAGTGTGGTGGGGATACCTGACATATAGCCTTTTAGGAATATATATCTGCCGTCTGGGTCCGTATGAACATTTTCTGTTTGAAATGTTGAATTTTTGCTTAATAGGATTGATACGCCTTTTGTCTTAGCGTGTGGGTTTGTTGAATGATATGCCTGGGTAAAAAAGTTGTTTGTCATTTTAGGTATTTGTGATCTTCTAAAGTGGGTTTCTTGTAAGAAAACTATTTGAGGGCTATTTTTTTTAAGCTCTCTCAGGATTTTTTTGTCTTTTTTCTGGTGTGCTTAAGCCATTTACGTCGTGTGAGATGATAGTAGGGTTTTTCCCTAAGTGTGAATAGGCCATGGTAGGTGTTTACTCCGTGTAAAATTGATCAGTAGGTAATTATATACAGTATCACGTGTAAGGTGATAAGTGATTTCGCGATGTGTAGGATCACTGACACTAAACTTTAGTGTCAGAAGATTCTTATTTGGTTAGAAATTTGGTTGTTATTGAGGTTCTAATGTTATCTGTATTTGTTTCTATATGGTGTTTGAGGAAGCGGTTTTCTTCGTGTGTTGGCTCTCGTTGCTATTAATTTGGGTGTTAGTGAGTCATGTAAAGGTCACCAGGTAGTTCGTATATGTATATTTGAACTACGTTTTGTGAAGGTTAACCAGATTGAGCTAGTTTTATTTTGTAAGGGAGTTGGGGTGCTATGTGTGTGGTTTGTCTCCAAATATGAGAGTTGGAGTTGTTGTTCGACAATTGAATTAGTAGTTTAATAAGAAAGTGAATATTGTGTGAGTTGTATACTGAGGGAGGGAAGTCTCTATCCAGGAAAGTTGTGTAAAGTATTAAGCCTTTCTATTTTAAACAACTTAACAATACCATCTTTGAAAATATACACATGACGCCTTGCGTACTGTAGCAATGAGAGCTACATCCCAAACATTCCAGCTGTTGAATGTTGATGGTTTTGAGATTTTAATATATCTATATCTTGTGTCAAGATCACTGCAACAGGCAATAGTGATTTTACGCTGGGTTAGGTGGGATGTAACTCAAGCAATCTAAGAAAACATTTAAACAGATATAACCTGAAAGAATTAAATGAGTTAACCATTAAGCATATTTTTTGGAGAGTTCTCAATGGATATATTTTAAAATAATACACCATCTCCCTCTTTAATTAATAACAATAGATTTGAGAAAAGTATTTGTGGGATTTTAAGGTGTCAAAAAAAAAAAAAAAAATATATAATTCAATTTTTATAAAAAATATAATTGACTTTATTTAATACAAAAAACATATATAGTGGACACAAGACAAAGAATTTGGTGATTTACACATAATGATCAAAAAACATAATTTATTTCAGTTAATATAAAAAATATTTTTAACTTAATATATAAAAAAAAAAAAAAAAACTGTGGAATTTTAGGGTGTTTATGAAAAGAGTTTAGATAACAATAATTAATTTCTCCCTCTACCACATAATAAAATTTTATATAGGTAACTCTTGAGAGGTTTTTTATACGAATTACCAATTGAGTAAATTAAGAAAGTCCAATATAGACAAATTTACAAAAGAATCTAACGAACTCAATGTAGGGTGGATTGGGTCGCATTTTAGTGATAACGGACAACGTCACTAG
>BLSH010144746.1:285629-296489 GCA_018402905.1 Glandirana rugosa | reverse complement strand
CCCCCCCCCCCCCCCCCCCCCCCCCCCCCCCCCCCCCCCCCCCCCCCCCCCCCCCCCCCCCCCCCCCCCCCCTCTACTCTAGGATATGGTACAGCAAAAATTACATTTGCAATGAAAAAAACATGACACAGTTTAAAATGCTGGTAAACAAAACTTCACTAATAAAAACAGCACACAGACCCTTCCCAAGATCCCCCAAGTCACTGAGGGGTCTGCTATGCATTTAGAGGACCTTTAGGGTCTGTGTGACATTTTTCTTTTAAAAAAGAAACAAAGAGGGAGATGTCATTTGCTGACAATTTAAAACTAATTTTTCCTTTGTAAATGTCAGCCCTTTAAAAAAATCACTGTTTCCGGACAAATGGAATTTTCTAAAAAGTTTCACATTGATCCATGTTTCCCAGGGCTCCATATTATATTTGTTTCTCTTTCTATTTCTTCTAATCACTGAATGGCATATTACAGTGGAAGGAAAGTGCTACAATTTCTGTAAGAACCCCTTATAGGTGGAAATACCTAAAAAGCTTGGTTGGACTTGAAGGGAGACACTGCAACCCACCATGATTTTCTGCAACATTTGGGACATCCAAATGCCATTTCCTTGCAACCATGGCATGCTTGAATGCTTGAGTGACTTATTTGCATACTTTTGTGTAAGACACTCCTGTATCTCCACAATTGTAAGGCTAGATGTACACAGGGCGTTTTTCAACCTCCCCTGAATGACTCAACTTGACAGCTAGAAACCGACGTTTAAAAACATCCGTTTAGCCACGTTTGCATGCCGCATTTAGCCGCGTTTGCGTTTAGAAGCATTTTTCTTAAATGAAAAACATCTGTGAACGAAAGTCTCCTAGATGCGAGGTACCGCGTTTAGGCACATTTACAAGCTGTTACAGGCATTTGGCGTTTCAAATGCCTCTGAACCTCTAAAAATGACTATAAAGACCCTGTGTACATGTACTGATAAGATAACATAGAAAAGAGTTCAGGGACAGCTAAAAAAAATGCCCAACTGCTCCTAAACGTCCGTTTACCAGCAGCAGTGTACATGGGGCCTTACAGTAGATGATAAAAGCCTTTTTTTCTTCTTGTTTATTTGATAGAAAACTGGTGTTCAATTCTTACTATATTCTATGAAAAGGCTAAGGAGGAAGCATAGACGTAGTCTCACTTTCATATGATGGATATAAGCAGCTGTACAGGAGAAAAAACTTCTAGATTAGGCCAATGTCTTTATAGACAGCTTACTATTGGAATGGTACCAGCCGATTGCCGAAAAGTAAACATGGTTGTTCATTCTCTCTCTAGAGCCCTGCCTCTCTAGTCAGAGCAATTAAAGGTCTACAAGTAGGAGACAGCCAACATAAGATATGTGCATATGCAAATGATCTCCTCTTGTCCAAATTAAGGTCTTTTGGCATTGATGAGATCATATGTACGTGTATAGAAAACTGGTTACAGGAGTGGGTCCAAAGGGTGGTAATTAATGGCATATTTTCTGAATGGTTTAGAGTTGTAAGCGGGGTCCTTCAGGGCTCTGTCCTGGCACCAATTCTGTTTAACTTGTTCATAAATGATATAGAAGTTGGAATAAATAGTTCAATCTCAGAGTTTACTGATGATACAAAGCTAAGCAGGGCAAAAGCTTCACAATAGGATATAGCACCTTTACAGGAAGAGTTTATTAAAATAGAAGGGTGGGCAACTAAATGGCAGATAAGGTTTAATATTGAAAAATGTACAGTAAAGCACATGGGAGCTAAGAATTATGAATGCAAGTTACATGTCGGGGGGAGAACTCCAACGAAAATCAATGATAGAAAATGATCTGGGGGTCCTTGTAGATTACAGACTCAGCAATATAAGGAAATGCCAAGCTGCAGCAAGCAAGGCTAGCAAGGCTATAAGCAGGCATTAAAATGTGATAAAACTATTCTACCGTTTTATAAAACTCTGTCTTGGCCACATCTTGAGTATGCCATCTAGTTTTGATCACCAATCCTCAGGAAGGATGTGCTTGAGCTTGAGAGAGTCTAGAAAGGGAAACAAAGCTAATAAGGGGGCAGGAAGACCTTATTAGTTATGAAGAATGACTACAAACATTAAACGTATTCTTCCTGAAGAAGAGGGGATATGATCACATTCTTTAAATGGTACCTCTAGTATTGAGAGGAAACTATTTAATTTAAGGTCTGAAAAGAAGACCTACGTCAACCCAATAAAGTTTGATGAGAAGTGGTTCAGTCTCAGACTGTCTAAAGAGTTCTTTAATGCAAAACTGTACATACTTCAATCTTTTTTTTTTGTTCAATCAGAGGGTTGAGCGGAAAAAAAAAGACCCCATTCCCCCATCCACAAACTTGGTAGGGGAATCATTCCTGCTTTGTGATTGTGTTCTGACAACGGGGAAACTTCCCCACCGTCAGAATACAATGATCAGTGCCGCCGGCCCACCCGGAAGAGTGACTTCTGTACAACCAGCTTGCCCATACATGGATTGAAATTCAGCTGGTTCTTGTTGAACTGGCAAAATTTCGATTGATGTATGGCCACCTTTAGAATGGTCAGGATGTGGAACTCCCTTACACAGTTGGTGGTCTCAGCAGGGAGTGTAGATGAATTCAAAAAACTTTTAGAGGTTTTTCTTAGCAAGAGCAATGTACAGGGGTGTGGAAAATAGTAGTGACACACATACACACACACTGTCCTCTCAAGTTGAACTGGATGGACTGTGTCTTTATTCAACCTTACCAGTAGGGATGAGCCGAAACCCCCCCTGATTTGGTTCGCACCAGAACATGCAAACAGACAAAAAGTTCAGGCGAACATTCGAACACCATAAAAGTTTATGGGACCCAAACATGAAAAATCAAAAGTGCTCATTTTAAAGGCTTATATGCAATTTTATTGCCCTTAAAAGTGTATGGGGACCGGGGTCCTGCCCTAGGGGACATGTATCAATGAAAAAAAAAGTTTTTAAATCAATCGTTTTTTCAGGAGCAGTGATTTTAATAATGCTTAAAGTGAAAAAAAAATTAAAAATTCCTTTAAATATTGTGCCTGGAGGGTGTCCTTAGTCTGTGTGTAAAAGGGCGCATCTCTGTGAGGTGTAGAACATAGCCAGAGCAAAATGATATTTCCATAGGAAAAATTGTCATTTAAAATCACGGCTGTAATGTATTGCAGATTGCCAGAAATATACAAAAAAAAGCTGAAAAAAAGTGCGTGGGGTCCGCCCAAATTCAAACCAGGCTCTTTGGGTCTGGTTCGGATATTAAGGGGAACCCTGCATCAAATTAAAAAAAAAATGATGTGGGGTTCCCCCTAAAATCCAAACCAGATCCTTATCTGAGCATGCAGCCCTGGCCGGTTAGGAGGGGGGGGGCGGCGAGCGCCCCCCCTCCTGAACCGTACCAGGCTACATGCCCTCAATATGGGGAGTATGGGTGCTTTTGGGGGAAGGGGGCTCTGCCCCCCCACCTCAAAGCACCTTGTCCCCATGTTGATCCCCATGTTGATCAGAATTGAAGCCCCCTTTAATAAGGGGGCCCCCAGATCCAACCCCCCATGTGAATAGGTATGGGGTACACTGTACCCCTACCCATTCACCAAAAAAGGAGTGTAGTGTTACAAAAAACAAAAGGCAGTTTTTGACAAGTCCTTTATTGTGTAAAATAGCTCTTTTCTTCCTTCCTCCACCTTCTCTTGGCTCGGTCCTTCTTCTGGTCTTCTGCTTCTTCTTTTAGTCTTCTTGCTTCCTCTCTTCGTCTTCAATCTTCATCTTCTTCTTTCACCGCCGCCGCTCCCCCCGCTGCTGCAGCCTGGCCCCTGCGCATCTCCCAGAATGGGCGGTCTTCACAATGACAGTTCTTTTATAAGAAGTGGAGGGGCCACCCAGTGACGTTAAAGGGTGACCCGCCCCCTCTGACAGCGCATGACATCAGAAGGGGGCTTGTTCACTCGGTTACATCACTGGGTGGGCCCACCCCTTCTTATAAAAGAAATGTAAATGTGAAGACCACCCATTATGGGAGATGCGCAAGGGCTGGGCTGCAGCAGCGGGAAAAGCGGCGGTGGTGAAAGAAGAAGGAAGAAGAAGATGAAGATTGAAGATGAAGAGAGGAAGCAAGAAGACTAAAAGAAGAAACAGAAGACCAGAAGAAGGACCAGGCCAGGAGAAGATGGAGGAAGAAAGAAGAAAGAAGAAAAGAGCAATTTTACACAATAAAGGACTTGTCAAAAACTGCCTCTTGTTTTTTTTACCACTACACTCCTTTTTTGGTGAATGGTTAGGGGTACACATAGGGGGGGTCGGGATCTGGGGGCCCCCTTATTAAAGGGGGCTTCCAGATTCTGATGAGCCCCTTGCCCGCAGTCCCACACAACCACTGGCCAGGGTTGTGGGGATAAGGCTCTTTTCCCTATCAACATGAGGACAAGGTGCTTTGGGGGCAACCTCAAAGCATCCTCCCAATGTTGAGGGCATGTAGCCTGATATGGTTCAGAGGGGGGGCGCTCATTTGTCCCCATCCCCTCCTGCTATGCCAGGGCTGTATGCTCAGATAAGGGTCTGGTTTGGATTTTGGGGGGACCCCACACCAATTTTTTTAAAAATTTGGTGCAGGGTTCCCCTTAAAATCCATACCAGACCTGAAGGGCATGGTTTGAATTTTGGGGGGGACCCCACGTCATTTAAAAAAAAATGGCGTGGGGTTCCCCTTAAATTCCATACCAGACCTGAAGGGCCTGGTTTGGATTTTGGGGTGGACCCCACATAATTTTTTTTACATTTTGGCATAGGGTTCCAATTTTTTTAAAAATTTGGTGCAGGGTTCCCCTTAAAATCCATACCAGACCTGAAGGGCATGGTTTGAATTTTGGGGGGGACCCCACGTCATTTTAAAAAAAAATGGCGTGGGGTTCCCCTTAAATTCCATACCAGACCTGAAGGGCATGGTTTACATTTTGGGGGAGAACCGCACATCATTTTTTGTAAATTAGTTAAGAAATTGTGATAAAATCCCCTAGTTAAACAGGTGGCAAAAAATTGGACCTTGGGTGCTGGTGGTGCCAAAACACTGTAACCCCTTGCAGTTACTCTTGTTGGACGGAGGAACTGGGCCTGATGTTGTAAATTAGTTTACAAATTGTGATGAAAGCCCCCAGTCAAACAGGTGGCAAAAAATTGAGCTTTGGGTGCTGGCGGTGCCAGAACACTGTAACCCCTTGCAGTTACTCTTGTTGGACGGAGAAACTGGGCCTGATATTGTAAATTAGTTTACAAATTGTGAAGAAAGCCCCCAGTCAAACAGGTGGCAAAAAATTGGGCCTTGGGTGCTGGCGGTGCCAGAACACTGTAACCCCTTGCAGTTACTCCTGTTGGACAGAGGAACTGGGCTTGATGTTGTAAATTAGTTTAAAAATTGTGACAAAAGCCCTCAGTCAAACAGGTGGCAAAGAATTGGGCCTTGGGTGCTGGCGGTGGCAGAACACTATAACTCCATGCAGTTACCCTTGTTGGACGGATGAACTGGGCCTGATGTTGTAAATTAGTTTACAAATTGTGACGAAAGCACCCAGTCAAACAGGTGACGGAAAATTGGGCCTTGGGTGCTGGCAGTGCCAGAACACTGTAACCCCTTGCAGTTACTCTTGTTGGACGGAGAACCTGGGCCTGATGTTGTAAATTAGTTTACAAATTGTGACGAAAGCCCTCAGTCAAACAGGTGGCGAAGAATTGGACCTTGGGTGCTGGCGGTGGCAGAACACTATAACCCCTTGCAGTTACCCTTGTTGGACGGAGGAACTGAGTCTGATGCTGTAAATTAGTTAACAAATTGTGACGAAAGTTCCCAGTCAAACAGGTGACGGAAAATTGGGCCTTGGGTGCTGGCAGTGCCAGAACACTGTAACCCCTTGCAGTTACTCTTGTTGGACGGAGAACCTGGGTCTGATGTAAATTAATTTACAAATTGTGACAAAAGCCGTCAGTCAAACAGGTGGCGAAGAATTGGACCTTGGGTGCTGGCGGTGGCAGAACACTATAACCCCTTGCAGTTACCCTTGTTGGATGGAGGAACTGGGTCTGATGTTGTAAATTAGTTTACAAATTGTGACAAAAGCCCCCAGTCAAACAGGTGACGGAAAATTGGGCCTTAGGTGCTGGCCGTGCCAGAACACTGTAACCCCTTGCAGTTACTCTTATTTGACGGAGGAACTGGGCCTGATGTTGTAAATAAATTTACAAATTGTGACGAAAGCCCTCAGTCAAGCAGGTGGTGAAAAATTGGGCCTTGGCTGCTGGCGGTGCCAGAACACTGTAACCCCTTGCAGTTACTCTTGTTAGACGGAGGAACTGGGCCTGATGCTGTAAATTAGTTTACAAATTGTGACGAAAGCCCCCAGTCAAACAGGTGGCAAAAAATTGAGCCTTGGGTGCTGGCAGTGCCAGAACACTGTAACCCCTTGCAGTTACTGTTGTTGGACGGAGAAACTGGGCCTGATATTGTAAATTAGTTTACAAATTGTGACGAAAGCCCCCAGTCAAACAGGTGGCGAAAAATTGGGCCTTGGGTGCTGGCGGTGCCAGAACACTGTAACCCCTTGCAGTTACTCCTGTTGGACAGAGGAACTGGGCTTGATGTTGTAAATTAGTTTAAAAATTGTGACAAAAGCCCTCAGTCAAACAGGTGGCGAAGAATTGGGCCTTGGGTGCTGGCGGCGGCAGAACACTATAACCCCATGCAGTTACCCTTGTTGGACGGATGAACTGGGCCTGATGTTGTAAATTAGTTTACAAATTGTGACGAAAGCACCCAGTCAAACAGGTGACGGAAAATTGGGCCTTGGGTGCTGGCAGTGCCAGAACACTGTAACCCCTGGCAGTTACTCTTGTTAGACGGAGGAACTGGATCTGATGTTGTAAATTAGTTTACAAATTGTGAGGAAAGCCCCCAGTCAAACAGGTGGCGAAAAATTGAGCCTTGGGTGCTGGCGGTGCCCTAAATACAAAATATTGTTCTAGATTATGGACACGAGGAATAGGAGCAGTTTATCAAGGGATCCCAAACAGTTGCATGAGCATCAGAGGCTTGATAGCTGCTGATCCAGGACTGATTCATTTTTATAAATGTGAGCCTATCAACCGAGTCTGTGGACAGGCGCACTCTTTAATCGGTTACGAACCCTCCAGCAGCACTGAATGTCTGTTCAGAAAGCACACTGGATGCAGGACAGGCCAGTAGCTCAATTGCATATTGAGCAGGTTCCGGCCAGTTGTCCATCCTCAAGACCCAGTAACTAAATGGATGCTCAGTTGGAGCATTCCTGCACCATATAATGCAGAAGCTGATGATGATTGCTTGAACCTTTCAGGCCTGGGTGCTGTGGAAATAATTTTTTTTTAAAGGCATCACTTCAGCTGACCACCTTCTCCACCACTCTGCCTCTGAATGACCGAAGCTTCAGAAACATGTTGTCCAGGGCAGCAGCAGGTCATGGTAACTTCCCAGGGTCTGAAAAGGCATTGCAGAAACTTTTCTTCAAGGTATCCTGAGTATGTTTCATCCTCTGCACCCTCTGCACAGGCAGGATGAGTTCTGCAACTTTATTCTTGTAACGTGGATTAAGAAGGGTTGTCATCCAGTAATGATCCCTCTCCTTGATACCATGAAACCTAGGGTCTTTTCACAGGCTTTTCAGAATCAGAGAGCCCATGCAGCGTAAGTTTGAGGAGGCATGAGTGTCCTCTGGGTCACTGAGGATGACGTTATCAGGAACTACCTCCTTCCAGCCACGTACAACTCCTTGGGTTTCTGGGGCCTGAAAACCATGATCCCTTGAAGACTGTTGCGTATTATACTCCACATCCATGCTGACACAATCCTCCTCCTCCTCCTCCAGTGTGTTTGGCAGCACTGCAGGAATGCTCTCTGCATAAAAGGGCCTTGAGAGGAAAGGAAGCCCTCCTCTTCCTCCCTCTGTTCTGCCTCAAGTGCCCTGTCCATGATTCCACAAACCGTGTGCTCCAGAAGGAATTTTAGTGGCACAGTGTCACTGATGCATGCATTGTCGCTGCTCACCATCCTTGTGGCCTTCACAAATGGTGACAGGACAGTGCATGCTCACAGTGCTGCTCACCATCCTTGTGACCTCCTCAAATGGTGATGGGACAGTGCATGCATCCTTGATCATTAGCCACTGATGTGGCAAAAAAAGCCAAGCCCCCTAAGTATATCCTGGTGCCATGCTCACAGAGGTACTCATTGATGGCCCTCTGCTGTGCATGCAGCCGCTGCAGAATTGCCAATGTTGAGTTCCACCTGGTGGGCATGTCACAAAGGAGGCGGTTGTTGGGCAGGTTGAATTCCCGCTAGATGTCATCCAGCTGGGCACTGGCATTGTATGAACGCTGGAAATGACCACAGACTTTTCTGGCCTGCCTCAGGATATCTGGTAAGCCTGGGTACCTGGTCAAGAAAAGCTGCACCACCAAATTCAAGACATGTGCCAAGCATGGAACATGTGTCAATTGTCCCAGTCGGAGGGCAAAAAAAAGGTTGATGCCATTGTTTCATACAACCATTCCTGGCTCAAGCTGCCGTGGTGTCAACCACCTCTGAGCCTGCCCCCGCAGAGCTGAAAGAATCTCTTCCCCAGTGTGGCTCCTGTCCCCAAGACAGACTAACTCAAGTACCGCATGGCATCTTTTAGCCTGACTGCTTGCATAGCCCCTTGAACACTTAGGGAGCACCACAGGTTCAGAGGACAATTCTGCAGAAGAGGCCACAGAGGTAGAAGAAGAGGAGGGGGTGGAGGAGGCGGATGTGGCAAAATCACCACCAGCTTTTTGGAGGTGTGGTGGGGGGAACTATTTCCAAACTGAACCCTGCCCTGCATCCTTCCCAGCTGCCAGCAGAGTTACCCAGTGCGCCATAAAGGAAAAGTACTGCCTGCTGGACCATGAACCCTGCTGCTGACCGCACTGTTCAACGAGGCCAAAACATTGTCTTCCACATGACGGTAGAGAGCTGGAATACCCTTACGTGAAAATAAATGTCTTTTGGGAACCTGCCACTGCGGGACAGCACATTCCACAAATTCACAAAAGGGGGCAGAGTCTACCAGCTGAAAATGCAGCAGTTGGTGTGCTAGCAATTTGGCCAAGCTAGCATTAAGACGCTGAGCATGTGGATGGCTGGGACAGTATTTCTTTTTACGGTTCAGTAACTGGGGTAGGGGTTTTTGCCTGATGAATTCACCTGGTGGTGTACTGCTAGCAGATTGGCTGCAAGTACTAGTTGTGGCACTCATTGCTACACCTTCATTCCCCTCAGTGCAGGTTTTGAAGAGGACTGCAGGTATAGTAGGGGTTGAGATCACAGATAAGGAGCAAGGAGAAGTCCGCCTTGTTTTCTGGTGTGGGTTCTTCAGGTACTCTTGTCAACAGACTGCATGGCTGGTCATCATATGTCTTGTCAAGACAGTAGTGCCCAAGTGGCTGGAGTCCTGGCCGCGCTTAACCCGGTTCAGACATAGATTGCAAATGACATCGGTGCGATCTACTGCACATGTGCTGAAAAATGCCTACACCAAAGAAATTTTGGAAGTCGGCGGGGAGGCAGCAGCGCCCTGCACCTGTGGAGCTCTGTGGTCTGATGCAATGGGTGACTGCCCTTAAGCTAGCTCCTGGAGGACATCCTGCCTTGTTTGGAGTTGGGTCTCCTCCTCCTCCTCCTCACTTTCCTCCTCCATTCTCTCAGGCACCCAAGTACAGTCCGTGTCCTCATCATCCCCTCCCCCTGTCACTGGAGCAAACTTGGCAGTATGCTGCAGCTGGTGGAACATGACTGCTAGTTTCTTGTCCTTTTGCGGCACCCCCTGTCTCTAGGCTCATGCTACTCCCTTCCTCAACCTGGGAACCAACATTGGAGCCTTCAAACTGCTGCGCATCCTCCATCAGCATGTAACCAACACTATGGTCAAACAACTCAGATGACTCCTACATGCATGATGGTGGGGCTACAGAAGGAGTAACTGTAGACAAGGATCGGGTGGAATAGGAAGCTTTTCCAGATGCATTGGAAGGCAAACTTGTACAAGCCTGGGTGACAGTGGATGAGGAGGAAGAGGATGTTTGTTATCCACTCCACCAACTCTTCTGCATGTTGTGGCTCAATAGCACGTCCAACAGCAGAAAAAAAAGACAAGCGTGACCCGCCTACACTTTACACTGAGACACAGAGGCTGCTTGCCCTCTTTTAGTGGCCTGGGAGCGTCTGCCTCTCCTTTGTGGCCTTCCTGACATGATTGGTATTTTTTTTAACACTGCACTACACTGTACTATATACCGTACACCCCGAATGCACTGATATATAGTGTACCCTCAATACGTTGCGTGTAAAGTTGAGCGGACACCTGGATGTTCGGGTTCAGTGGGTCTGGCCGAACTTCGCGAAAAAGTTCGGGTTCGGTACTGAACTTGACCCGAACTTTACCCCGGACCCCGAACCCCATTGAAGTCAATGGGGACCCAAACTTTTCGGCACAAAAATGGCTGTAAAGAAGTCCTGGCAAGTGCTAGAGGGCTGCAAAAGGAAGTAAAATGGGGGTAAGTTACCCCAAGCCCCAGGCCCCATTTCAAGCCCAGTTCAAGTCATGGCTTGGGCTTGAAAAAGCGCTTCAAGCCGGTCTGGGTGACTTGGGCTTGTAGGTCCACAGGCGAGTTGAAATGTGCGTTGCATAACTCCCATGTGATATATAGTCACGTAAGCCCCACATGCCATATATCATGTCACATCACGTCACAATTTTTTTTATGGTTAGTACAGTCCTTCCGGTGTTTCCTCTCCGTCTGCG
>BLSH010144746.1:258717-271131 GCA_018402905.1 Glandirana rugosa | reverse complement strand
GTGTACGAACGTACGATCGTTTCGTTAGACAGAGTTTAATCTGCAATCTCCAACTCTAAGCAGCAGTATTTGAAATCTCAAATTCCCCCAACAATCTGATCGTTGAGCACGATCGTGGCGATCGTTGTTTTAAGCAGAGTTTGATCTGCAACTCAAAGCAGCGGTATTTGAAATCTCAAATTCCCCCAACAATCTGATCGTTGAGCACGATCGTAGCGATCGTTGTTTTAAGCAGAGTTTGATCTGCAACTCAAAGCAGCGGTATGTGAAATCTCTAATTTCTGCTATCTGTCCTCAGAGCAACAGCACAGACAGCAGTAGTAAAGTAATCTATCTCAGGACGCAGGATCAGGTCTTAAAATGTCTCAAATCTCTCCCTCACGCAGTCAGCTACCTTTCCCTACACTAACCCAAGGAGCATGTGACTGCAGCACTGTGACTCCAGCTTATAAAGAGGCTGGGTCACATGATGCACTGACCAATCCCAGCCATGCCATTAGTAGGCATGGCTGTGATGGCTTCTAAGGGCAAACCAGTGAAACGCTTGTTGACTGGCTGCCCTGCAGCTTCTCAACACGTGGAGTAAAATAGCAGAACCCCGGACCGAACCCGAACGATTTTTGAAATGTCCGGGTCCGGGTCCGTGCCACGGGCACCCGAAAGTTCGTTACGGACCCGAACGTTACAGTCCGGGTTCGCTCAACACTAATCACCAACCATTCCCATTTTATTAAGGTGTATCCATATAAATGATGGCCCACCCTGTATATATATATATATATATATATATAGTGGACTGTATATATATATATATATATATATATATTCCTGCACTGCCTAAACGGATGCTATATACTATATAGACTGAATTAGCTGTATATAGTATACACTAAAGGCATATATATATATAATCTTTTTTTTACACTTTACAAACCTAGCTAGCTAAACTGCCTCTAATCGGGAACCTAAGCTCTCTCTCTAACGCCGACCACCGCCACCAACACACTAGATAGAGCCGCTGTACAAGCAGCTTTATATAGTGTGGAGCGTGGATTGAGGATGCTGTGCAGTGATTGGTTAAAGGCACCCTGCCTTTAGCCAATCAAAGCTCTCACAGCAGGCTGCCTGCTGATTGGCCAAAGCATGCAGGTCATGTGCATGCTTTGGCCAATCAGCGGGCGGCATTCAGCCACCATTGGAATGCATTATGGGGCACGCAAAGGTCCTGCGAATGCTCCATAATGTTCGGAAACACCCGAACAGATGAACACCCAATGTTTGAGTCGAACGCGAGTTTCACTCGAATCGGGAGCTCATCCCTACTTACCAGCTATGTAACAAAGTAACAAAATGCTGTTGAGGGATCTCAGAGAGTGAGAGTCCCTCAACAAGTGAGTGGTAAATATCTGTGCCAGTTCTGCTTTAAAGGAAACCTGCCTTCTTTATAAAAGACTTTTCCTAAATAAATCGAGCATTTTCAGACCGAGACCAGCAATATCAGCCTTTATATTTCTCTCAGGACAGATGTGCTCTAACTAGTGTCTGATCATATTGGCCTTAGTGTGTGTATAATTGTATGGGTGTGATCTGTGGCAGATTTACTATTAGGCACTGTAGGCTTGCACCTATAGGCAGCGGTGACAAAAAGACGTTTTTTCCTTTACAGTCATCAGTCCCACATTTTTTTTCCTGATCAGACCCTTCATGTGAAAGGGTCCAAATAGTGATGGTGGCTTCAGACTTTAAGATCCTTTGGGAAAAACTTATTGTGAATGTTGCTGTATCAGTACTGGAAATAAATGATTTATGTTCTGCAGGATCACAGTGATATACTCCCCCTGAATTTCTGTTTTCATTGATGCAGAGACATACAATAGACAACAAATCTGGAATGAAATTGTGCAAATGGATGTATTCTACACAGGAATGCCAAAGAATATAATCCACCTAGCTAAAAGTTCACTTCCTATACTTCCTATACCATTGATGGAATGCTGTCATCAGCAGTTCCTGGTTCACTGCTGTAGAAGACAAATGTAAACACACACATATGTATATATATATATATATATATATATATATATACATTATATTGTCAAAAGTATTGTGACTCCTGTGTTTACAAGCACATGAACGTTAATGGCATCCCAGTCTTAGTCCGTGAGGTTCAATATTAAAATTGAATTGAATATAAAAGACAAATGTAAACACACACATATATTATATATATATATATATATATATATATATATATATATATAGTAGACTGTATATATATATATATATATATATATTCTTGCACTGCCTAAACGGATGCTATATACTATATAGACTGAATTAGCTGTATATAGTATACACTAAAGGCATTGCATATATATATATATATATATATATATATATAATCTTTTTTTTACACTTTACAAAGCTAGCTAGCTAAACTGCCTCTAATCAGGAACCTAAGTTCTCGCTCCAAGACGACCACTGCCACCAACACACTACATAGGGCCGCTGTACAAGCAGCTTTATATAGTGTGGAGCGTGGATTGAGGCTGCTGTGCAGTGATTGGCTAAAGGCACCCTGCCTTTAGCCAATCAAAGCTCTCACAGCAGGCTGCCTGCTGATTGGCCAAAGCATGCATGTCATGTGCATGCTTTGGCCAATCAGCGGGCGGCATTCCGGCACCATTGGAATACATTATGGGGCACGCAAAGGTCCTGAGAACGCTCCATAATGTTCGGAAACACCCTAACAGACGAACACCCAATGTTCGAGTCGAACGCGAGTTTCACTCGAATCGTTAGCTCATCTCTACTTACCAGCTATGTAACAAAGTAACAAAATGCTGTTGAGGGATCTCACGAGTGAGAGTCCCTCAACAAGTGAGTGGTAAATATCTATGCCAGTTCTACTTTAAAGGAAACCTGCCTTCTTTATAAAAGACTCTTTTCCTAAATAAATCGAGCATTTTCAGACCGAGACCAGCAATATCAGCCTTTATATTTCTCTCAGGACAGATGTGCTCTAACTAGTGTCTGATCATATTGGCCTTAGTGTGTGTATAATTGTATGGGTGTGATCTGTGGCAGATTTACTATCAGCCACTGTAGGCTTGCACCTATAGGCAGTGGTGACAAAAAGATGTTTTTTCCTTTACAGTTATCAGTCTCACATTTTCTTTCCTGATCAGACCCTTCATGTGAAAGGGTCCAAATTGTGATGGTGGCTTCAGACTTTAAGTTCCTTTGGGAAAAAACATATTGTGAATGTTGCTGTATCAGTATCAGAAATAAATGATTTATGTTCTGCAGGATCACAGTGATATACTCCCCCTGAATTTCTGTTTTCATTGATGCAGAGACATACAATAGACAACAAATCTGGAATGAAATTGTGCAAATGGATGTATTCTACACAGGAATGCCATAGAATATAATCCACCTAGCTAAAAGTTCACTTCCTATACTTCCTATACCATTGATGGAATGCTGTCATCAGCAGTTCCTGGTTCACTGCTGTAGAAGACAAATGTAAACACACACACATATATATATATATATATATATATATATATATATATATATATATACATTATATTGTCAAAAGTATTGTGACTCCTGCGTTTACAAGCACATGAATGTTAATGGCATCCCAGTCTTAGTCCGTGAGGTTCAATATTGAGTTGGCCCATCCTTTGCAACTATACATGTGCGTGTAAAAGTGGGTGTTCCAATACTTTTGGTAATATATTGTATGACAGCTTCAGCTCTACTGGGAAGGCTGTCCACAAGGTTTAGGTGTATGTCTATGAGAATGTTTGACCATTTTTCCAGAAGCGCACTTGTGAGGTCAGGCACTGATGTTGAAAGAGAAGACCTGGCTCGTAGTCTCCGCTCTAATTCATCTCAAAGGTGTTCTACTGGGATGAGGTCAAGACTTTGTGCAGGCCAGTCAAGTTCCTCCACCCCAAATTCGCTCATCCATGTTTTTATGGACATCCATGTCTTTATCGCTAGCAGCCGCTAGCAATAATTGCAAGAGAATTCGGCAGGCTGGTTGTACCCAAGCTGATCGATCGATTGATCAACTTGATACATTCAGCCTGCCCATTATTGGATAGTATCTTGGCTGTGATTTGAACTGTGTATGGCCAACCTAAGGGTATAACGAAAATAAGTAAAAGTTACATCCAGAAGATCTCATGTGAAAACTTGATTGGTTTACAGAGGCTGGCCATCACATTAAAAGACCTGCAAGAAGGCTCAGGAAGAGGCGGGAACAAGCTTGACTTTTACAGAAAATGTCATGTTTTGCACATAAATTTAACCACATTCATTTCTGAATCTAATCATCATTTTGACATGGCACCCTCAATGAAGATAGCCTCTGATAATACATTTCTGACCATGTGGTCAGTTTAAATTGTGATACGTTCACTTTAATAACAAACATTATCCTGGTGCCACTGAAAATTCCCTCTTTTGTTTTTTTTTTTTAATTAAAGAGATTGTTTTATTTTCGAATTCAGACTGAAAAGGCTCAATTAACAAAGCGCTGAAAACAAATGCTGCCTGTTACACTATTTATAAGTTTGATGTAGTAATTTAGTCAGAAGTGTTTAGCTATGAAAGTGAAGCGTCGCTTGCATTCTTCACTTTGCTAATATTTCATTCAAGTTAATCAGGCAGAAAATCATTATTAGTTGAAAATATATTAACATTTATTTTCAGTGTGTCATACTTTAATTAGATGCTTTAATTCCCATACGAGTGATTATGTGCTGGTAATTATGCAGTAGTTTAAAAAAAAAACATTCAATTTCTATATTTTTTCATGTTGACATTTTATGCTTTTAATATAACTTAGCCTTGTGTGTGCCGCACCCTGCCCACCGCCACTAGATGTCCGGCCCGTCAGTGCACGTGATGAATTCACGTGCACCCGGCCAGTGGATATTTTAACCCCTTCATGCCGACCGTACGCAAATATGTTGCCTTGGCTTGAAGGGGCTGTACCGGGGTGATGCCTGCAGCTGTAGTACCGTTTTTTAGAGCTGGCAGTTGGCTTTCTTGGGATAACAACTGATGCAGCTAAGGCGTCCCTCCTCCCACTGCCTTCCGCGGCTCACCCAGGCTCTCCAGGCGCCTCCGGGAGGCCCAAGCATCCAGCGGGCACGTCCACCTGCTGGCCAGAGTCCCGAATGAACCCAGTATCGGCTTCAATTGCGTCTCGGATCTAGTAACCCAAAAGTGATGTCATGACATCACTTCCAGTTTACAGAAGATTTAAAAGCGCCATATTTAACACAAATTACAGTATTCAAGTATTGAATGCTTTTATTTTCCAATATTTTTATTTGAACAATAATTACAGAGAGATGGATAATGAAAAAAACAAAAAGAGAAAAGAAAAAAAAAACCAGAAACATAGAAATGTGGAGGTTGCTTTTAACATACAGTTTACAGTACAGACAGTATATGATTTGTAGTATATGGATTTTCATCATATATTAGTACAGACAGTCGTATAGTATTTCAGATTTGGCATACTTGTTCGTCTTGACGGGTGTTACTTCCTGAATGTTAATATGTGAGTGTTTAAGGTGCTATGTCCACATCCTCTCCCACTTCACCCCGGCGGGAACAAACTGTGAGTGTGGGGGGGGACATGGACTGGTTAATCTAATGGTATGACATGGTCAGAAAGTAAATCCCATTTAATAGGGTAGTTCACTTATAAGTTGGTGTGACAAACTTGTATCTTCCCTTTAGTTTATTTCAAACTTTAATGTATGACGGGTGGATTAGCCATGGATTCCACGTGTGGTTGAATTTGGAAATTGTGTTATTTTTAACTGCAAAGATGTATTCTAGAGAACAGCATCTGTTAATTTCAGTGGTAAGTTCTGATATGTTTGGTGTGTCTTGTGTGCCCCATTTCCTCATAATGATTACTTTTGCTGATAAAAGGATGTGGGTGATTAATGGTTTGAGGTTGGTGTTTATCTCTTTAGGTAGGATGTGGAGAAGTGCTTGCTCCGGTGAAGGTGTTACTTGTGAGGCTGAGACCTCAGATATCAATTTAAAGACCTGGTTCCAGTAAGAAATGATGGATTTACAGTACCAGAGAATATGTACAAGTGAACCAGTGGAGTTACAATTCCTCCAGCATTTATCTGTGTTATCTGTGGAGATTTTGGAGAGTATATAAGGGGTGTAATACCATCTATGGATTGTTTTTAGATATAGTTCCCAATGGTCAGCACATAGGGTTGATCTGTGCGTTATTAAGAGGGCTTTTTGCCAATGGGCATCAGGAATCGATACTGAAAAGTCTTTTTCTCATTTGTGCATTGAGGTCGTTTTACTGAAATTGTGGGAGTTGTTAAGAATGTTGTAGAAGTGGGAAATGCCTTTGTATTTGTCAGGCTGTAGATAGAATTGGTATAGGTCTTCATTGAATTGAACTGAAGGAGGGATATTTTCCTTTCTTATAGTGTGTGTGATTTGTAGATAATGAAGGAATTCTGTGTTCGGAAGTTTGTATTGAAGTTGAAGTTGGGGAAAAGGTATAATTTTTCCATCCTTATAGAGGTGGTGTATAAGTGTGATTCCGTGGTTAGTCCATATTGGGAGGTATATACTCGGGGTGTATAGTTTGACCATTTCCAGGGGGAGTGATATGGTTCTCATAGATGTGGTAGATGGTTTTTTGGCATTTAAGGTCAATAAGGCTTGGAGGGTGGCTTGGATTGTCGGGTAAGGGTTAGTTGGAGGGTGTCTGTTCAGAGATATGTTGAGAATTTGGAGTTTCAGGTTATAGAGTTGGGTGTTTTGTGACTCTATTGTGGACCAAATTTTATCTTCAGGTGGGTTCCACCAGGCTTTAGATTGGTCCACTATAGAGGCCAGATAGTAGCAGTGTGCATTTGGTAGAGAGAAGCCTCCTGATTTTTTATGTTTTGTCAGTATGGTCGTCGCGCATCGGAGTTTTTTATTTTTCCAGATATATTTTAGTGTTAGGGAGTCTATTTTCTTAAAGAATTTCCCTGGTAGGGGGATTGGAATTGTGCGGAATAGATATAGCAGTTTTGGGAGTGTTATCATTTTGAATAGATGGATTCTACCTGAGGTAGACAATTCAAGTTTGGAAAGGTTATTCAGTTCATTGGGTAGATTTTCGAGGAATGGTTTGAAGTTAGAATTATAAATTTTGTTGGTTGCGTTGGGGATATGGATACCTAAATATTGGATATTTGAGTCAGCCCATGTGTAGGAATATTGGGATAGAATTTTCTGTTTGATATTGGGTGGTATGTTGATGCCTAGAATTTGTGTTTTATTTTCATTGATTTTATAATATGATAATTCTGAGAATTTCCGCAGGATAGTGTGTAGAGCTTGTAGGGAACGGAGAGGGTTAGAGGCTATTATCAATACGTCATCTGCGAAAAGTCCTATTTTGTTGCATGATTGCCCAATTTGTATGCCTTTAATGGCTTCAGACGTTTGGATCGTGTGCGCCAGGGGTTCCATCACCAGAGCGAAAATCAGCGGAGATAGGGGGCAGCCTTGCCGCGTGCCATTAGATATATTGAATTCCTCGGATAGAGTACCTACTGTGAATACCCTCGCAGACGGCTCGGTATACAACGCTAAAATTGCCTGAAGGATCGGACCCGCAAACCCGAACTTCTCTAGGACTTCTCTGAGAAACCCCCAGTGCACACGATCGAAAGCTTTCTTTGCGTCTAGCGCAATCATTAATGTGGGTGTTTTTTGTATTTCAACATGTGTGATTAAATTTAGTATTCTTCTGGTTGCATCTGGTGCTTGTCTTCCTTTGATGAATCCAACTTGGTCTGGGTGGATTAAAGAGGGGAGTATGTCAAGTATTCTCTGGGCTAGTGTTTTGGCATATATTTTCAGGTCAGAATTTAATAGGGAAATCGGCCTATAGTTGCTGGGGAGTGATGTGTCCTTTCCTGGTTTAGGAATTGTTGTGATCAAGGCTTGTAGCATTTCTCTGGGAAACTTGCCATTTGTCATTGCTGCATTGAATACATTGGTTAGGTGGGGCGTCAATGTATTCGAGAATTTTTGATAATATTCATTGGGAAAACCGTCTATTCCTGGGGCTTTAGCATTAGGTAAGTTTTTAATGGTTTTGGCTACCTCTGGTTCTGTGAATTGTTGGGAGAGAAGAGTTTGCTGTTCTTCAGATAGTTTGGGGAGGGATAGTTGTGATAGGAATGTCTGTATGTGCTCTACCATGGGTTGAGGAGTGTGTGGGTCAGATTTAAGGTCGTATAATTCAGAGTAATATTTTCTAAAACTTTCTGCAATATCTTTGGGGGCTGAGACTTTAAGGCCGGTCTTTGCCTGAATCATATATGGTATATTTTGTGTCTTGCGTTTGCCTTTAAAGCGTTTGGCTAGAAAAGCTCCTGCTTTGTTGTTTAGAGAGTAGTATAGTGATTTGGTGGATTTAAGATGTTTTTCATGTTGGTATAGTAGGAGGTCTCTTAGGGAGATTCTAAGTTTTAGTAATTCCTTTTCTTTTTGTGGGGTAGGGAGTTTCTTATTTTCATTATCTAATTCACTAATTTGCTGGGTGATGGTTTTAAACTTTATATCTCTTTTTTTCTTTTCTTGTGAGCTTAGTTGTATGAAATTGCCTATTATGACTGCTTTGTGGGCATTCCATAAAACAAAGCGGTCTGTGGAGGGTGAGTCGTTCAACTTGAAAAACTGGTCTTGGGCTGATCTAATTTTTCCTTCTGTTTCAGGAAGGTTTAGTATGTAAGTATTCATTCTCCAGGTCATTGGGGGTCTTAGTCTGCTGGAAGGGGAAATGGAGATCGTTATGGGTGCGTGGTCCGACCATGAGATCGTACCTATACCAGATGAGGTAACGTGTGGAAGTGACCATTGGTCAGTGAGAAAGAGATCTATTCTGGTGTAGGTGCGGTGTATGACAGAGTAATATGAGTAGTCTTTTTCATTTGTGTGGTGTGTTCTCCAGATGTCAAACAGATTGTTGTTTTGAAGGAAGTTATTTAAGCTACAAATTTTCCTCAGGGACTTAGTTGAAGAATCCAGATGTGGATCTCCAACAGCGTTTAAGTCTCCACCTATGATTAGAAAGCCCTGTTTGAGTGGGTTAAGTTTTTTCAACGTCTTGTTTAAAAAGGCAATCTGTCTGACATTTGGGACATACAAATTAGCAAGTGTATACAGTACATCATTTATCTTACATATCAGGAAGATGTATCTGCCATTGCAGTCTTCTTCTTGCGATATAATTTGGAAGTTCAATTTGGATCTGAAGGCGATGAGAACGCCTGCTTTCTTCTTTTCTGCACAAGCCATGGCGACTGTGGTGAAGTCTTTCAGATATAGATGTGGGATCTTCTTCTTTGCAAAGTGAGTCTCTTGGATGAATAAGATGTCACATTGATTAGAACTCAGTTCTTTGTTTAGTGCTGTCCTTTTGAAGGGGCTATTGAGTCCTCGTACATTGTACGATTGGATTTTAAGAGCCATGTTGAATATTTGGAGATTCGCTGATTGTGTTGCTGTACTTCTGTGTAGTAGTCGAATGGTGGCTTATTGTGTATACCGGTACGGGTTGTTTTTTGGGTGGGTCGAGTTTGTTGAAGAGGATGGAGTTGTCTTCTGTTTGTCTGACTGAAACTGTGACAGTCCAATACTGTACATAAGGATTTAAAAAAATGCTGGGAAAAAAGTCCAGCCAACATGCGCAACAACGTGTTGCCCGGGTGGGGGTAAATATCCCGTATAGGGGATATATTGGGACAAGAGGCTGCTTTAAGCATGATATTGAGAGAGTCCTTGGCCTATGAAGAAGCTGTAGACACCTTCCTGTTGTAAGTGTAAGGTGTATAAGAAGGTTATGGTTACGGTTACCATTTAGGTCCACTCCATGGGTATCTTGGATGGTTGGTTACCCTCTTTTTCTACTGCATCCGGTGGTAGAATTTTCCAGTCTTTAAGGAGCTTCAGCCCCTTATCCAGAGAAAAGACGGTGTACTTTTTATGTTGTCTTGTGATGATTAGTTTAGTAGGTCTGCCCCATTGATAAGGTATGTTGTGGTTCCTTAGGGCTTTGGTTAGGGTGAGAAATTGTCTTCTGATGCGGATAGTGGCAGCCGAGAGATCATTGTACAGAGTTATGTTGTTGAATTTGTCTGAGAGTTTTGGGTTGTTTCTGGCTGCTTTCATTACTTGCTCCTTGTAGTGAAAAAAATGGATTCTGGCCAAGACATCCCTCGGGATGGTGTCCGCAAGGAATGGAGGCTTGGGAATACGATGGGCTCTGTCGATAGTCATGTCCTTGGGGTCTGAGCCAGGAACCAGTTCCGCCATTAATTGTTGTAAGAAATCCGATAGAGTTGCATCTGGGATGTTTTTGGGTATACCTCTGAATTTAATGTTGTTTCTTCTCGACCTGTCCTCTAAATCAGCGATTTTAGGGTTAATTTTTTGTAGTTCGCTTTCATGGTCGTTAAAGGAATCAATCAGATCGTTGTGTGCATGGCACATATCTCCTATTTTGTCCTCAGCATGTGAGATTCTCAGGGACAGGTCTTGTATAGAATTAGAGACGCCTGTTAACATGTTTGACATGTCTGAGTGAAGAGAGCTGCGCAGTGAAAGCAGCATTTCTTTTATGTCTGCCAGTGATGCTGGCTGGGATGAGGAAGGGAAGTCTTCCAGCAGCGGCATGGGAGGTGTGTGCCCTGAGGCCTGGATCTGGCCTGTAAGGCGGCCGTTCTCCTCATCTTCCTCTCCCTGCCTGCATTTTTTGTGCTTCACGGGGCTTCTAGTTGTGGGACTGTCTGGGGGTGTCTGTTCACTTGTGCCTCCTGATTTATGTACCTGGTATCTTTCTCCGGTGAATGCGGGTCCCTGGAGTTCTCCTCCGGTGTTGCGGGGTGGAAGCTGTGTTCCATGTGTGGAGCCGCCGGCGCCATCTTGCGAAGCGTGCATCGAGGCTGAGGATGGGAAAAAGTCCGTCAGCTTCTGCGGCGCCGTACGAGCGGTGGGTCTCTTGGTCATCCTGGGGTGTTTGTACGGGTGTTATGAGTAGAGTCCGTGCTTTACAAGGTCACCTTCGGTGTCGCTGAAGTCGCTGAGCGGGTGTCTATAGCGGAGCTCCTTCACCGTGCGGCCATCTCAGACCGCGCTCGGCCACGCCCCCCCAAGTTTTGAATGCTTTTAAGTGCAAAGGAGGGATTTTGGGTTTTATAGACCCTAGATCCCTCCATGAAGAGTATCTCTCACTACCTATTACTGTCCCAAGCAATGTTTACATTCCTTCTGACAGCAATAAAAGTAATCAGATTTTTTTTTTCAAAGGGACAGTGTAAAAATAAAAAAAAAATAAGAAAAAAATGAACGCAAATTACGCAAATACGCAAGTCATGACCACAAATGTAAACAGTGTTCAAACCACACATGTGAGGTATCGCCAAGATCATTAGAGTGAGAGCAATAATTCCAGTAACTCTAAACTGATAACCTGTTTTTTTTAAATTCATGAAAGTGTATTTTTTCTATTGTTTCTGTGTAATGTAAAGGGGTCCAGAGGTGCAGGGGGTTGTGTAATGTAAAGTGGGCCAGAGGTGTGGGGGCTGTGTAATGTTATCTTCATTTATTAGCAGGTGAATGCGGCCCTCCATGCATTTACATACATTGAATCCGGCCCTTAAGTGGAAAAAGATTGCTGACCCCTGGTGTAATCCATTGCATTAATACCTCTAAATTGGGGCCACTTTAACCACTTGCCAACTAGCTCATGCAGAAATACTGTGGCAAGTTGGCAGCCCTGCGTGAATTTCTGTACCTGTACGGCAGTCGTGTGTGTGCCCCCTTCATGCCCGCAATGATCGGATTAGTTACAGAACCGATCAGTCTACAGGTCCATACCAATGATTTCTGGCCTGGACCTGCTGATTCTGGTGAATGGCAGACTGTCTTCTCGACCCGTGACTAGAGTTGAGCGAACCCGGACTGTAAAGTTCGGGTCCGTACCGAACTTTGGGGTGTCCGGGACCCGGACCCGGACTTTTCAAAAAAAGTCCGGGTTCGGGTCCGGAACCATACCTGGACATCTGACTAGCCAAGACATTGATTAGGCTAGTAACGCCCGTACTTCCCCCGTGTGTGTGCTGACGGCATGTCCATGTCTTTAAGTGCGTCCCGACGGTTGAACGGTGTCATAAAGACGTACTCGATCAACCGTTCACCAATTTCACCGGGGTTAAATCTCCATAATTACGTTACCTAATGTGGTCCCCAGTCGTTAGAAAAAGGTGAATTCCCGGCCTAAGTTACATACATTTACGTACCTCCCGGCGTAAGTGGACGATTATTTACTTCTATTGTAATGTG
>BLSH010144746.1:211464-237757 GCA_018402905.1 Glandirana rugosa | reverse complement strand
TTATTTGATTTTAATTTATTTTCCCTATCCCCATTTTTTTGTAGGGCACTTGCCCTAGTTTGAAGATGATTTTAGAACAGTTATATGGCTTCTACCGTTAATTAATACTTTTCAGACACAGTTTGAAGATGATCCACATTCACCTCCATTTTTACATTTTTTATGTTTTTATTTTTTTTTAAATATTTAAAGTTATTTCCCTGTCCCCATTTTTTTGTAGGGCACTTGCCCTACCCTTACCCCCCATTTTACTTCCTTTTGCAGCCCTCTAGGGCTTTCCAGGACTTTGTTACAGCCATTTTTGTGCCTAAAAGTTCGGGTCCCCATTGATTTCAATGGGGTTCGGTGTCCGTGCGATCGTTCGGGTTCCGTCCGGACCCGGACCCGGACTTTGTCCCGAAGTTTGGCCGGACCAGCAGAACCCGAACTTCCAGAGGTTCGCTCAACTCTAAAAATGAGTTTTCCAGAACAACTGCACACCTACCATGGGTTAAAATATCTGCATGAAATGTACTCTTAAAGTATATTTAATTGCTTATTAAACCTAAAAATAAAAATGTCCATTACCATAATAAAAGCACATGCTTCACTATATGTGTATGTGTTGACTTCAAAGAGACATTATAAATGAAAGATACATCAAGGATTTCATTATGATGACTGCAATAACAACAATAACAACAAAATGAAAAAAAAAACAGTACATTTGTATGTGTAGTAAGCCACAAAAGACAAGCCATCTTCATTCTTCAATATATATGTTTTCATTTGATTGTACAATTGTTATATTGTTTGTAATGCAGTAACTATGCTGAACGTTGTTCTTTTTTCCTAAATGTCACTGCTATTTATATTTAAATATACGTGGTTTAGACTAAATTCATTTAACAGCAAAATTACCAATTTTGCCATCTTTAGAATTTTGGAGACTCTTAATTTCGCTCATTGAACTGATTAGGCAAAATTTGCTTTAAATAAAAAAAGGTATTTTTTCTCTGTTAGTAAAGGGTTGTGTGCCTGTTTTTTAGGGTATGTTTAGTGTAGCTCAGTTTATTTAAATTTATTTATTTTATTTTTTGTTTTACTTTTTTTTTCTAACACCCTTAAAAACCACCAAAAAATGCCCTAGTTTCACCTTTTCATTGACTACAATAATTTTGCCAAATAAAACATAGGGTGGACCTTTTTGAACATGTACTGTGACTTCCAGGCCACATATCGTGTGCCTGTCAATAACATGTTCCAATATATAGTAGAAAGTTTCAGGCTGCCAACCTGAGCATCATTACCAAACCAGTGAGGCCTTGGGGCTGGGTCTGATCCCTTACTGTATCCCTTACTCTAGGCCTGTACATCTAGAACCAAACTTTTGCAGAGTTTGCCAAAGTCACCACTGAAAGTTGGAATTGATGCAGAGTATCAGCTTATCTGTTCCCCAGCTTTGGTGAGCCTTGTGTGGCTATGATATCTGATCTTCTTAGTGGAATATTATGGCTAGCTGATTAGTTGGGGTAGGCCTACTGTACATAGTTGACCTAGGTAGCAGAAATGTAAATCCAGCCCTACTTGAAATGAAAGCCACCAATCTCTCATCAATAGCATAACAGCTTTAATCTGTGCTTTGTTAGAGCAAAGCGATGGGTTTACTTTATTCTTTCTACCTCCAGCAACATATACTCACATTTCTTTCTCTTCCCTGAAACTCTGTTCACTGCTGGGAGCCAATGGAAACACTCGGTAATACTGGGAATGCAAATGCTTACAGTACATTTGTAGGTTACACAGGACTCTGCATTCATTACTGGCAGCTAAACATGGGTATAGGGGGAGTAATGCATGGAGTGCAGGGGTCAGAAGTACAGGCAGTCCCTGGGTTGAAAACAAGATAGGTTCTTTAGGTTTGTCCTTAAATTGAATTTGTATGTGGGTTGAAACAGGTACATTTTCAGATGATTTTACTTTCTGTCCCCATAAAAATTGGATTTTGAAAATTTTGGGTTGTTGTGGAATCAAGGATTGGTGATAAAGCTTCAGTGGGGACACCTTTTCCCCCATGATAACTGTTACAAGAGTAAATTTCCCTTCCTAGGGGTAGATTTCCTCTCACTTCCTGTTGTCTACCTCAGTTTGTAAGTATGAGTCGTATGTAAGTCGGATGTTTGTAACTGTGTAACAGTCTGCATTCAGTGTGAACATCCCTCACTGTAAAATCATTCTATGATTGTATGGACGTGGAGTAAAATACCAGGCGTACACTCCAGCAGTGGGGACACTGTAGCTATATCTTACTGACGGGGTCACTAAGTTACCCGGGTGCCTGATGGTAAGAGCGTTGGCTATCCAGGAGAGTTGTTTAATGCTGTTTGATCCCTATAACTGGAGATCTCCCCTGTCTGGTAAGAGGCCAAATATACCCTTTTGAAGAGCACTTTATTTTTGCACTGGAGTACATTGCATATTGTTGGAGCACCGAGAACTTTTGAAGCACCTGGTACATCATGATTTAACTTGAATTTATTAATGATGAACTTTTTTTTGATTGTATGAATCTATATTTTGAATGCTTATGTAGTATGTTCATACACATGAATATATTTATTTATCCGTATGCAATTTTATATTTATAATATTGTGTTGCACTAATTTGGTTATTAGATTTAATGGGATAGTGCACTTATTTTTCATATTGTGTTTTCAGTCCAGTATTCAGTATTTAGTTGCAGCAGTCCCAACCCAACATTATCTAGCACATGGTTTATATTTAATTAATTGTACACAATGGATGCCTTTTATTCATGTGATTGGTCAGGGCCAATCACAGATAATCACAATAGTAAATGCTGAATGAATTGATTTCACTCAGTAAAAATGGTTGTTTATAACAGTAATATTTCCTGTTTCAAGCAATCATAGCGTGCAAAAAAAAGAAGAATCCTGATCACCTCTGCAGAGTAGTACAGTGTTACTATGGTAACACTGTTGCTTTAATCACAGTAAGCAAAAATAAATGATTAACTTTTTTTTTTTTTTTTTTTTTTACATACTAGCACCAGTCAGTGTCCCTGATCACCATCACACCAGTTATATATTGGCACTGTACTGCAGTTGACAGTATGTAAAACATAAAAATAACAAAATGTGAAAAAAAAAAATTTTTGGAATTTCTTAATTTTTCCAAACAATTGTGACAAAAAATTATAACTTCAACAAACTTGCCGTGCCTCTTACTAAATACTTTGGGCTGTCTACTTTCCAAAAAGGGGTCGTTTGGGGGATATTTGTACTTCCTGGCACCAGGAAATGAGATTTGTTAGCACATCCGGATTGATCAATTTTCAGATATACTGTACATACCATAGATTGTGGGCTCTATAACTTTCCTACAGAATAAATAATATACACTGATTTGGGATATTTTCACCACAGAGATGTAGCAGAATACATTTTGGCCTAAATTTATGAAGAATGATTATTTATTTGCAAGATTTTATAACAGAAACAACAGAAAAAGACAAATATGTTATCAAATACCACCAAGAGAAAACTCTATTTGTGTGAAAAAAATGATAACGAATTCTTATGGGTACAGTGTTGCATGACCACGCAATTGTCATTTGTGACAGCGCGGAAAGCGGAAAATTGACATGGGCAGGAAGAGGGTGAAAGTAGTGGTATTGAAGTAGTTATAGTAACATGCCTGGGGGTGTTCTTAGCATACTTGTGAATAGGTGAATGATATACAGAAAGGGCTGCAGTAGCACTGACATTTACAGAGGAAAAACGTTTTGAAATTACCTGAAAGTTACATGTCATTGACAGCTTTTTTGTAAAAAAAAAAAAAAAAAACAGTACAAAGACCCCCCCAAGGGTTATGTATTTTGGGGAACATTTGGAGGGGTCTGTGTGCTTATTTGAAAAGCTGGCAATGAATGTCATCTGTGTCATTTTTTTCATTGTCATTTTTGCTGTAGCTGTAGCACATCCTACAGCAAGAATGAAAAAAAAAATGCATAGAGAGCCCTCCAAAATGCATACCAGGCTCTTTGAGTCTAGTATGGACTTTAAATGTATACCTCCCATATACATACCAGGCCCTTTGAGCAGGACTGTCTTAATGGATGCCCAGGGGCCCCAAATGCATAGGGGCCCCATGATAGTCTTGCATTACATCATACTTGCCAACTGTCCTGGATTTGTCGGGACAGTCGTGCTTATTTCTAAGTTGTCCCGGGATGGCTGTGTCCTGGACAGTGTCTCAGAACCTGCACTGTGCCCTTCTGCCCCCCCCCCCCATACTGTGCCCTCCTGCCTCCCCTTGTACTGTGCCCTCCTGCCTCCCCCTGTACTGTGCCCTCCTGCCTCCCCCTGTACTGTGCCCTCCTGTCTCCCCCTGTACTGTGCCCTCCTCCCTCCCCCTGTACTGTGCCCTTCTGCCTCCCCTTGTACTGTTCCCTTCTGCCTCCCATACTGTGTTCTTTGTGTTGATTAGTCTCTGATCTATGGCTTTTTTATTGTTTAAAATGGATTTTATTGAAAATACTAATAAATATATGCTTAACTTATGCTTAAACTTCAATTGTTGAGAGTTGGTGCGTAAATTGGAGCAAGCTGGTAGGGGGCCCCAGTGCATTATTTTTCCCAGGGGCACATGATGCTATTAAGACGACCCTGCCTTTGAGTCTCATATGGACTTTAAAGGTATACCTCACATATACACAAAAAATATTAGCTTCCCTTTACTTTGCATACAACTGAGTGGGTACAGCACATTTATATGCAAATCACATAACCGTTTGCGTATGAAAAAGTCATGGGTGCAGTGTACAGGGGGACACAATCATGGACTGTAGGGAGGTATGCTTTACTAATGTCACAGAATCTCCCTCCAAATCTCATATAGAATAATGCCACTATGGGATTAATTCTTTGCTAGGAAAGTTTTACTTTGCAAGGGAATTTTCCCCTAGCTTAGTGAATAAAGTGAAGTTCTGCTGGCTTTCATCATCCAATCATGTCCAAGCAAGAATACAGTTTTTTTTTTTTTCCTTGCACATGATTGGGTATTTTTTGCAAAATTATTTTTTCCCACCTTCACTAAGCTAAGCTAAAAGTCCCTTAAAATGATTGTAAACAATCACCTTATAAAACAGCCAATTCATTTTAAGCACTTGCCGACCGCCCGCCACAGCGTGACGGCGGCAAGGTGGTTCGTTATCGCGAATCGCCGTCAGGGGACGGCGGCCGCGATCACGCGGCCTGAGCGCGCGCTCACAGCGCGTGCACTGTTGTTTGATTTGACAGAGGACCGATCACTCTACAGGGCCAGGCCAATGATTTTTGGCCTGGCCCTTCCGATTGGTCCTGCCAATGATAAGGCTCCTCTGCCTCTGAAATGTAAACAGAGGCAGAGGAAGTGAGCTCCACTTCCTCCCGGAAGCCCTTTTCGGTTTCAGCGAGGAAGAAGGAGCATCAAAAAACGTGAGTTGCACAAACAGCACACTGACACCAGGTCACATAGGCACATTTAACCCCTTGATCGCCCCCCAGCTAACCCTTTCACTCCCTGTCACAGTATCATATAGTGCAGTGATTTGATTCTTACCGATCGCTGTACTTGTGACCCTTGTGACGCTAAATCAGTGTTAGGGTAGATAGTATTAGGCCTAGTTAGGTGAAAATACCCCCACTTGCCCCCCCCCAATAAAGTTTTTAACCCCTTGATTGCCCCCTGTCACCTGTGATCACCGTATAAGTGTCACGGGTGATGCTAGCTAGCTAGATAGATTTTTTTCAATCAGATTACCCGCCGTATATTATTTTATATACCTTTTATAGGTTTTAACCCCCGATCGCCCGGCAGTGACCCCAGTTAGGTTTTAGTGTGCGTTAGGGTCAGTGTAAACGCCAGGCAGGGTCAGTTAGCGAGGTACTCTGACACGCACGCACGCACATTAGGTAGGTGCTAGATATTATTGTAGTATCTGATCAGAGCAATATCTGCGATCTGATCAGATATATATTAGCGTCCCCACTAGATTAGGGTTCTAAAAAACGCAGCGTTAGCGGGATCAGCCCAGATAACTGCTAACACCTGCGTTTAACCCCTCCGCCCAGCCCACCCAAGTGCAGGATCAATAGATCGCTGTCACTTACCAAACACTTTACACATATCTGCAGCCTTCGCAGAGATCACGCCCAATCCCTGCGAATTCTGACAGTGAATTTGGTAGCGTTTGAAGCGGGCTCTGACAACCAGGTGCGCTTTTTTGCCTGTGAGTCACGCTAGTGTACGTTTCAAATTTAGAAAGCCCAAAATGTCTGGCCACACATACACTAGCGAAGAGGCCTACAATATGCTGAGTTTGACAGATGAGAGCGATGGGGAAGCCTCACTGTCAGAATCAGGCTCAGCATATGAACCTGTAGACAGCAGCGGCACCCTGACAGATAGCTCTGACAACGAAGTTGTGGTCCCTGCTAGAGCCAGGCGTACCAGAACCCGTTCTGCTGTCACTGATGTGCATGAACCGCAGGGCTCTCGTATGCAGCAGAGAGCCAGTACTAGCGCCGCTACCCGTTCTGGTGACCTGGCAAGCACCAGCGGCCTAGTACATCCTGGACGTAGATGAACCAGCACTGCAGTATCACGTGGTGACGTGGCGAGTCCCATAAGTGCAGTACAAGCTGGTGTGGCTAGCATGAGTAATGCCCCGCAGCCACGAAGAAGACGAAGAACACAGGCCCGCAGATCCCATAGTGCCCTTCCTGATGCGCTTGCAAACCCTGATTGGCAACCCACCACTGATGCAGCGCCTGTACTTCCCCCATTCACTGCCCAACCCGGAATCACGGTGAATACAGCTGATTTTACGGCCATAGATTTTTAGTCGCTGTATTTCACGGAAGATCTCTATAGATCTATTGTGGACCAAAGCAATTTATATGCTGGTCAATTCATCGCCATTAATCCCCATTTGATACTCGCCAGAGACTGGAAACCAATCACGGTTCCAGAATTTAAGATCTTTCTGGGCCTTTCCTTCCTCATGGGCATAACTAAAAAATCTGAATTGCGGTCATATTGGTCCACGCACCCAATTCACCATATGCCCGTGTTCTCTGCTTGCATGTCCAGGACACGATACGAGCAGATTTTGCAGTTCATGCACTTCAGTTACAATGAACTCAGTCGTCCACGGGGTGACCCTGAATTTGACCGGCTCTACAAAATTCGGCCCCTCATAAACTACTTCAACCAGAAGTTCGCCGCATTTTTTATTCCCAACAAAGTTGTGTGCGTGGACGAGTCCCTGGTTAAATTTTCTGGCCGTCTTGTTTTCAAGCAGTTTGCCCCCAGCAAGCGTGCCAGATACGGGGTCAAACTGTATAAGCTCTGTGACAGGGCCACAGGCTATACACATAGTTTCACGGTTTATGAGGGCAAAGATAGTCACGTAGAGCCGGAAGGATGCCCAGACTACATAGGGAGCACTGGCAAGATTGTGTGGAGCTTGGTGTCACCCTTATTCGGAAAGGGGTACCACTTATACGTGGACAATTATTACACGAGCGTGCCACTGTTTAGTCACTTATTTGATCAGATAGGCGCATGTGGCACCGTGCGACCTAATCGCCGGGGCTTCCCCCAACGGCTTGTAGATTCCTGTCTTAGTCGGGGGGAGAGAGCCTGCACTAAGTGTAATAATTTGCTTGCGATGAAGTGGAGGGACAATCGGAGGGACGAATGTTTTCGTTCTGACCTCCCTTCATGCAGATACGACAGTGCAAATTTCTATGGCGACTGGTGTTGTGGAGAAACCCCTCTGTGTCCACGAATATAACCTAACTATGGGAGGGGTGGACCTCAATGATCAGTTACTGGCGCCGTACCTAATTGCCCGTAAAGTGAGACGCTGGTACAAAAAAGTGTCTCTATACCTTTTTCAATTGGCTATGCTGAACGCTCATGTCTTATACAGAGCGTCAGAACTGACAGGATCCTTCCTCAAATTCATGGAAGAGATCGTCACAGCCCTTCTGTATCCAGATGGTGCAGCACCCCCTGTTCACAATGTGAATGCAGTTAGCCGGCTGCATGGGAGGCACTTTCCACGTGTCCTCCGTGGTACCTCAGGCCACAGAACACCCCAAAAGAGATGTCGTGTCTGCAGACGACGCGGATACAGGCGTGACACCCGCACTTATTGCCCCTACTGTCCTAACCAGCCTGGTCTCTGTATCGATGAATGTTTTAAACACTACCACAAATTAGTGAATTATTAGTGTAGGGTGCAGCAGACACAGTGATAGGCACACTGACATAAGGTCTCCAAAGATGCCAGTGCATTTTTGAGAGACCCAAAGCTGGAACCAGTTTGTTTTTAGTTTAAAAAAAAAGGTGTACCAAAAAAAAACAAAAAAAATAAAAAAAATTTAAAACAACAAAAAAAATAAAAAAAGTTAAAAAAACAAAAACAAAATAAAAAATAAAAAAAACAAAAACAGTTGTACGTTTTTTTTTTCTCTCTCTCTCTCTTGTTTTCTCTCTAATCTCTCTCTATTCTCTCTCTATTGTTAATATTTTGTATGCATACCTGTTTGTTACTGTTTTTATCATGTTTTCTTTGCAGGTATGTAATTTTTTATGTTAATGCTTACCTGTAATGTTATATTGTTAATGTGTTTTATAATTTTTTCTTTTTAGCAGGTATGCAATTTTTTTATGTTACTGTGTTTTATTAATTGTTTATTCCTTTTCAGGTACACCATTTAGCTGCAGCACTGATTTATTAATGGTGACAGCAAAAGCGTTTGCTCCCACCATTCATAAAGCAGCGACTCCAGCGCTGTTGGCGGTGATTTCACCACCACAGTTAAAAAAGAGCAAATATACCGGAGCATAGGGGCAGTGGGTGGAAATTGGGGCGGATTGCCCCTATGCTCCGGTATATTTTTTTTTAAAAAGTGGCTATGCCCACCATTAGAAGTGGGAGGATGAAGGGAGGTTTTCTAATGGTGGGCATACCCACCGAAGAACATTAAAATATATGCCCAACAAGGACCAGCGACATACTAGTATGTTGCTGGTCTTCTCAGGCTCTCCTGTCCCACCGGGCAAAGCGAGAATGCAGCTGATGGTTCCCCCAGCTGACCATAGAGCTGATTGAAGACTAGAATGGCTCCAATCATCTCCATGGCCTAAGAAACCGGAGGCTATGAGCATTTTGTGACTTTGGTTTCGCCAGATACAAACAGCGCCATTGGGAAATCTGGGAAGCATCTTATCACATTTTGGTGTGGTGAGATGCTTTAAGGGCTGGGAAAAGATCTAGAATTTAGTAGAAAAAAAATGCATTTTTATCATAGGGGATATTTAAAATCCCTGTGATAAAAATAAAAATGATAACAAAAAAAAAAGATGAAAAGGGACAGTGTGAAAATAAAATTAAAAAGCAAAATGAATAATTAAAAAAAAAAAAGAACCCCTGCCCCCCATGCACGCGCAAAGGTGGACGCAAGCGTCAGTCTCGTGACGTATGTAAACAACGATTTCACCATGCATGTGAGGTATCAACGCGAACGTCAGATCGAGGGCAGTAATTCTAGCAGTAGACCTCCTCTGCAGATTTAAAGTGGTAACCTATAAAGGCTTTTAAAAGCTTTTAAAAATGTATATTGTTTGTCGCCGCTTCGCGGGTGTGCGTCATTTTTAAAGCATGTCATGTTTGGTGTCTATGAACTCGACATGAGATCAACTTTTATATTTCACAAAAAAATTGGGAAAAATAGTGTGTTTTTGTGCATTAAAATTCAAAAAAGTGTTTTTTTCCCCAAAAATTGTGTTTGATAAATCGCTGCGCAAATACTTTGTGGGAAAAAAATTGTAACACCCACTATTTTATTCTGCAGGGCCTCTGCTTTAAAAAAATATATAAATTATATAAAATTATAAATAAAATATAAAAATAAAATGTATTTTTTCATGTAAACAAAAAGTGTCAGAAAAGACTTGTTGGTTCAAGTGGTTAGAAGAGTGGGTGAAGTTGGGCATAAAATGCCAGGACAGTTCAAATGACACCATTTTGGAAACTAGACACCCCAAGCTATTTTCTGAGAGGCATGTTGAGTCCATGCAATATTTTATTTGTTTGTCATAAGTGATTGAAAAATGACAAAAAAAATAAAATAAAAACGTACACAAAGTTGTCACTGAAATGATATATCGCTCACACATGCCATGGGTATGTGTGGAATTAGACCCCAAAATACATTCTGCTGCTTCTCCTGAGTATGGGGATACCTCATGTGTGAGACTTTTTGGGAGCCTATCACCGCCTTCAGCATTTCTAAGGGCAAAAATTTATGCCTTCACTCCTCAGTACCTCTCCAGGTTTCGGAGGCCATGAAATGCCCAGATAGCAAGAAAAAAACCCAGATGACCCCATTTTGGAAAGCAGACACCCCAAGCTATCTGCTGAGAGCCATGTTGAGTCCATGGAATATTTTATATTTTGCCACAGGTTTTTTTTTTCACAAAGTTGTCACTAAATGATATGTTTCTTGAACATGCCATGGGTATATGTGAAATTACACCCCAAAATACATTCTGCTGCTTCTCCTGAATACGGGGATACCACATATGTGAGACTTTCTGGCAGTCTAGCTGCGTACGGGACCCCAAAACCCAATCACCGCCTCCAGGCTTTCTAAGTGCGTAAAAAGGTGATTTCACTCCTCACTCCCTATCACAGTTTCAGAGGTCATGGAATGCCCAGATAGCACAACCCCCCCAAATTTCCCAATTTTGGAAAGTAGACACCCCTAGGTATTTGCTAAGAGGCATGGTGCATTGTTTGCAGCTCTCATTTGTTTTGGAAAATGAAGAAATAAACAGATTTTTTTTTACTTTTTTCAAATTTCAAACCTTTGTGACAAAACGTGAGATCTGCAAAATACTCAAAATGCCTCTTAGCAAATAGCTTGGGGTGTCTACTTTCCAAAATGGGGTCATTTGGGGGGGGGGGGGTTGTGCTATCTGGGCATTCCATGGCCTCCAAAACTGTGATAGGGAGTGAGGAGTAAAATCACCTTTTTACACACTTAGAAAGCCTGGAGGCAGTGATTGGATTTTGGGGTCCCGTACGTGGCTAGATCGCCAAAAAGTCTCACACATGTGGTATCCCCGTATTCAGGAGAAGCAGCAGAATGTGTTTTGGGGTGTAATACCACATATACCCATGGCATGTTCAAGTAACTTATCATTTATTGACAACTTTGTGGGGAAAAAAATTGTCATATTCCCGAAACTTGTGTCAAAATATAAAATATTCCATGGACTCAACATGCCTCTCAGCAGATAGCTTGGGTTGTCTACTTTCCAAAATGGGGTCATTTGGGGGGGGGGGTTTGTGCTATCTGGGCATTTCATGGCCTCCAAAACTGAGATAGGTAGTGTGGGATGAAGGCATTCATTTTTACCCTTAGAAATCCCGAAGGTGGTGATTGGTTTCGGGGTTCTGTACGCCGATAGGCTCCCAAAAAGTCTCACACATGGGGTATCCCCGTACTCAGGAGAAGCAGTAGAATGAATTTTGGGGTGTAATTCCACATATACCCATGGCATGTGTGAGCAATATATCATTTCAATAACAACTTTGTGTAATTTTTTTTTTTTTTTAATTTTTCAATCACTTGTAACAAAAAAATAATATATTCCATGGACTCAACATGCCTCTCAGCAAATTCCTTGGGGTGTCTACTTTCCAAAATGGGGTCATTTGGGTTTTTTTTTTGCTATCAGGGCATTTCATGGCCTCCGCAACTGAGATAGGTAGAGTGCGGTGAAGGCATAAATTATTGCCCTTAGAAATCCTGAAGGTGGTGATTGGTTTTTGGGGTCCCGTACGTGGATAGGCTTCCAAAAAGTCTCACACATGGGGTATCCCTGTACTCAGGAGAAGCAGCAGAATGCATTTTGGGGTGTAATTCCACATATACCCATGCCATGTGTGAGAAATATATCATTTCAGTAACAACTTTGTGTACATTTTTTTTTTGGTAATTTTTCAATCACTTATGACAAAAAAATAAAATATTCACTGTGCTCAACATGCCTCTCAGCAAATTCCTTGGGGTGTCTACTTTCCAAAATGGGGTCATTGGGGGGGGGTTGTACTTCTCTGTCATTTTAGCACCTCAAGAAATGAGATAGGCAGTCATAAAATAAAAGCTGCGGAAATTCCAGAAAATGTACCCTAATTTATAGACGCTATAACTTTTGCGCAAACCAATAAATATACGTCAATTTACTTTTTTTTTACCGAGACATGTGGCTTAATGCATTATGGCAAACATTTATGACTAAAATTTAGTTTATTGTATTTTTGTAATAACATAAATTTGAAAATATAATTTTTCTTTTAAATTTCCGTTCTTTTTTTGTTTATATCGCAAAAAATAAAAAGTGCAGTGGTGAACAAATACCACCAAAAGAAAGCTCTATTTGTGGGAAAAAAAGGACGCAAATTTTGTTCGGGTACTGCATTGCATGACCGCGCAATTACCAGTTAAAGCGGTGCAGTGCCAAATTGAAAAAAGTGCTCCGGTCCTAAAGCTGGAAATCCTTTCGGGGCTGAAGTGGTTAAAATAGAAATGAAAGGCAAAATGTTTTTGTATAGATTTAAAAATACATTATAAATTCCTTTGTTACCCCAACACTTCATATTCCTGATATGTGCCTGCTGTACCATGTACTTGTATGAGAACCTATCCTGTTCTCTTTGTGTGAAATCCCTGGTGTTCCTGACAATCCCTCTGCTTTTCTATTGACTAACCACACTAAGCAGGAGAACACACCATGGTCAGTTCTCCAGCTATGCTGGGAACTCAGTGTACTCTTCTCCAATGATCAGACGTGTCCTGACACACACGTTGCACAGCCATTCACTGGGAAGCTCAGTGTGCTGCTGCTTCTCCTCCCCCCAGCTGTTATGCAGCTGATAACAGAAGATATGTGATCACTTATTAAAAAGGGAAAAAACTTTAATATTTATATATCACAGCACATTTAATTATGATAGCTAAGTAGTGGTTAGTCACATTTATCATACTTGGTCTGTAATGTTTCACCACTTATGCATTTGCTTTCTCAGCTAAGACACTGAGAAGTAGCCACATTTACATTAATTGGACTGGCCTAACTTCTCTTAACCATTTCAGCTCTGGAAAGTTTTACCCCTTTCCTGACCAGGCCATTTTTTTTGATACGGCACTGCATTATTTTAACTGACAATTGCGCGGTCGTGCAACGATGTACCCAAATACAATTGATGTCCTTTTTTCCCCACAAATAGAGCTTTCTTTTGGTGGTATTTGATCACCTCTGCGATTTTATTTTTTTTGCTATAAATAAAAAAAGTCTATTTTGAAAAAAAAACAATATTTTTTACTTTCTGTTATAAATTATTCTCAATAAAAAAATTCAAAAATCAAATTTCTTCTTAAATTGCGCCAATTTGTATTCTGCTACATATTTTTGGGAAAAAAAATCACAAAAAGCTTATATTGATTGGTTTGCGCAAAAGTTCTAGTGTCTACAAACTATAGGATAGATTTAGGGACTTGTTATGTTATTACTAGTAATTGTGGCGATCAGTGATTTTTAGCAGGACTACGACATTGCGGTGGACAAATCTGAAACTTAGTGACACTTTTTGAGGACCAGTGACACCAATACAGTGATCAGTGCTAAAAAATGCACTGACACTGTATAAATGACACTGGCAGGGAAGGGGTTAACATTAGGAGCAATCAAAGCTTACCTCTACATAGGCTATCTCCCCTTCAATCCATCATGAATGCTGCTGCCAGACTCATCCACCTTACTAACAGCTCAGTGTCTGCTACTCCTCCCTGTCAATCCCTCCACTGGCTTCCGCTCACCCAACAAATCAAATTCAAAATACTAACCACTACTTACAAAGCCATCCACAATTAGCCCCCAGCTACATCACTAACCTAGTCTCAAAATACAAACCTAATCGTTCTCTTCGTTCCTCTCAAGACCTCCTGCTCTCTATAGCTCCCTCGTCACCTCCTCCCATGCTCACCTCCAGGATTTTTCTAGAGCCTCTCAAATTCTATGGAACCCCTTACCCCAATCTGTCTGATTATCTCCTACTCTATTAGCTTTTATACGCTCCCTGAAAACCCTCCTCTTCAGAGAAGCTTATCCTACCCACACCTAAAAGCTGTATTTTCATTTTCTCCATTAGCTCATCCCCCACAGTTATAAACTTTTTTTTCACTTGACCCTCCCTTCTAGATTGTAAGCTCTAATGAGCAGGGCGCTCTGATTCCTCCTGTATTGAATTGTATTGCAACTGTACTGTCTAGCCTCATGTTGTAAAGAGCTGGGCAAACTGTTGGCGCTATATAAATCCTATATAATAATAATAATAATCAAAGAGTGTTCCCTGTAAGGTTACTTTCACACTGGGGCGGTGGGCGCAGTAGCAGTAAAGTGCAGCTAGTTTTGGTGCCAGTTTACTGGCAACCAGCAGCAAGGTCAGCATTTCTGGACAAGTCCTGCTTGCGTCAGCATTTCTGCAAGTTTCCATCCTTCACACACAGCATGACCTGCAGCAAGCCTGCTTATCAGGACTTTTGGCGCTAGCTTGTCTGGTTACAAGGGGGCAGATGCCTACAGTGGGAGTTACCGCCTGGGCACGGTGCGGCCATTGCGGTGAGTCACTGACCCAGATGTCATCTACACAGCAGGAGCCATTGTATTACACAATGGACCTGTGCGCGGGGTTTTGTCGTTGCGGAAGTCCCGGAAGGCCGGAGCGGGCCTGATGTCACTAACCAAAGGCGGGCTAGAGTTGCAGCCTGGCGACTCCACCATGAATGCAGAGAATGGAGGAAGAGAGGAGGCTGTCGTGGCCTGGCCGGGGATGTGGGTACCGTAAGTACTACCATGCAGGAGTCCAGGGTCCCTGAAATGCCAGCCGAGTCTCACTCTTTAACAATCCTAGCAAGGCCGGAGCTAGTTGTGGAGGGGGATGAGCCCCTTGTTGAGCCTTGCAGGGATGTTGAGTACAGGGCCATAGACTGGGGGTTTAGTTTAGTTTAGCTCCATGGAGTTCCATGGAGCACCTAGCGGATTGGACGTCTCCAAGTGAAGGCTCAGATGAAGAGTGGGTGACGAGGGGTTCACACACTTTTGATGCCCCCTCAGAGGAGGATGAATCGGGGGTCTTTACAGGACTCAAATGATGCGGCAGGCATCCCCAGTATCAGCAGCCAAACCTTTCTAAACAGGTTCTCCACCACCCAGACCAGGGCAGCAACCTACCATCAAATGGTAGTTAAATCGCCAGACACCCATATTTTTCTGGGGAGAGGGAAGGTCAAGAGTCTACCTAGGCTCTCCCGGTACCAACAGTGAGTTCCCCTGGAGTGGGGCCTGGATTATCCATACATCCCACTCCATGTCATGGACATTGTGGAGAACTCCAAGGAGGAGTGGGAAGATGAAATGATATGGGAGTATCTGCAGGTACCCAAGCCTTTGCGGGGACCGGAAAGCAGCAGTTGTGAGAGATTCAAGGGATCTGAAGAAAGAGCGGAGCCTTGGGCGTGCTATCCGGAAAGGCTGCTGTGTGATAGTGATCAAAACAGACCAACCAGCAAAGAGCTTTTCTATTTCTATTCGAGAGGACAGGGGAGGCCGGAAAAGGTTGCCTCATCCCCATTACTACATTTGAGGGACTGTTGGAACTACAGCCAGTGTAGGTACACTCCAGAGACTGCTGATGAAGTAGCGGAGTGTGCAAATCCTCCTGAATTGCCGGACAAGTCAGCCTGCTACCCTGTGCCCAGTGGAAGAGACTTGCCCATTGCAAGGACACTAGGGTGAGGCTTGTCCAGTTCATTTTCCTTTTTGAAGCCTATTGCCCGGGGAGGGGCCCTTCCCATCAGGAACTATTTTTCTTTCTATGTTTTTTTTTTACCCTTTTCTGCTCCAGTCATTGGGATCCTAACCCCTCACTGTCAGGGCAGGCAGGAAAAAGAAGGAAACTGTTATTGTGTGCAGTGTGGTTGTTCTATTGGGAGGCTTATAACCCCATCTCAGTAGAACTGTTGTTATTTAGTTAGTTGTAGTTTAGTTGTTCTATCTTCTCTTAGGATCCCTGGGACGGAGCGGCTGATCATCCCCATCCATCGAGAGTCAAAAACTTCTTATACAACTGTTTGAGCCGTGTGCTTTTCTCTCAGGAGAAGTGCTCCGGCTCTGGAAATGTATATTACTGTGTACAGATGTAAATAGCCACAGAGATTGACCTACATTTTTGTACTTATTTATTTGTACAGTCCCCATCCAAGTTTGTTCCCTTTTCCCCCTTCCCCATTTTTTAGATCATGGGATGCCCTGCTCCTGGCCCCAGGAGCCATTTTTCTAAATTTCTCAGCTGGGGGCCAGCTGAAGTTTGGTGGGGGGTGAGTGTAGCGCCCTCTATGCTAGGTAGGTATTAGAGTGAGGCAAATTTAGTCAGGCCTGACTTAGTGCAGGCCTGATTGTTTTGATTTTGGGCTGGGAGTGGCTCAGGTAGGACTGGGTGATTCACAGATGGTGTCATCTGAATCTCCCACTTCTTTCCTAGAAGCTTTTCATGTGTTCTGGGAAGAGAGGTGGGAAGGGAGGTGTAGCCGTGTGGGGTGTTCTAAGGAGCCCTGACCAATCTCCAATCTGTATTGGCAAGGGGCAGGCCTCTTTAAATACCAAGGGTCAGCCCAATCTGGGAGGAGAAGTTCAGGTGGAAGTCTGGAGATGGAGTAGTGTGGGCTGTCGTGGCCTGGGGGAAGCTCCCAGCCTGGGGGGGGGGGGTGACCCTGGGCCTGGAGTGCTCGGGTGCAGCCAGGAGGAGAGAGATCTTGGTGGCAGGCACAAGACAGAGCAGAAAGGACAGAGGGAGAGAGCACTATTCAGATGAGATGTTCAGTGTGGAACTACAAGTGTCAGGATGTCGGTGAGCAACATACCTTGGGATACTGTTAGAGGCATTCTGGAGTGAATCAGGGTGAGAGATAGTCTGGGGAGGATGCAGTAGCCAGTTTGGGATTCCTATGTTGCTTGGTAGTGGAGAAGGCCGTTGCAGCTGGAGGAGCTGGCAGGGCCTCGAAGAAGATGGGCTGGGAGTAGTAGTCCATCAAGCCAGCTAGCACACAGTACTTTGTTACACTTTGAAGGCTATTAGCTTTTGCCTGTAATGGGCGGTCCAGAGGTCCTGCATCAACTACAGCAGGCCTGACCGTGTGCTAGCTAGGCCGAAGAAGACATCTGGATGCTTAATAAATATCCGTTCAGATCTCACCTGTGCTGAGCAAGTGTTGTGCAGGAGTGAGGAACAAGGAGAGAAACGTGCAGCAAGTGTCAGTGCTGGAGTGAAGAAGAAGTGTATATACGGAGTTGTATATACTGTAGTGTGCAGCAAGTGTTGTACTAGAGGAAGATGGAAAAGTATATATATACGGAGGTGTATATGTTGGCCCCATGTACAGAACTGTTTAATTCTTGGGCATCCCATAATCATCCCTACCCCATCCAAGTTCAAATCCCCTAATAAAAAAAAAACAAATCAAAGTACCAGCCTGTTCTGTGTCTCCGGATGTGAGGAAAAAGTGTGATTGAGGGCAGTGTGATCAGGTGAACCACAACAACCAGCCATCTCTAAGGGGGCCATTGGCTACTTGTTTATAAGTAAAAGAAAGTTTTGGCTCCAGATACACTTTAAATGTTTTTTTTTATATTTGCCTGGAACTCATACCTGTTGATCGCCATTCTACTTCCCCTTGATCATGAGAAATTTAGGCTTGATGATTCCTAACTCACATAGAGTTATAGAAAACAGTGAAATGTGCTTGTAAACATGTAGAGCTCTGGCTGGAAAGAACACTTTATTGAAATATGCCCATAAAAATAGGTTTGCCTTTTGGCACACCAGTAATAATAGCCTTTTAAAGCTATTAAATGAATGCTCCGTATGCAAACTTCCCATTCTGTTTGTTGCACTTGCTTCATTTCTTTATTAAGCCTTGACTGTGCTCATAAAATGTAACCTTGAAAACACTGATGTGCAAAGAGTTTTGAAAAGAGCTAATGCATACAATTCTGAACAATTACTGCCACAGTGATTGCTATACCACTGACCTTGTTGACATTCTTCCAATGGAACATATTATTTTAAAGATGATGTTTTATTAGCAGAAAAGCTGTAGGAGGACTCTTTCCGTGTATGTCAAACATTACAACTTACTTTCTTTAAGTGACAGCCCATTAACCTTTTAGTGATCATGCAAGTTCTAATTTATGTATGGAGCTCAGGGTCAGCTTTTGGAATGTTTTTCTAGGTAATTACTTTTTCAATATCTCTATCAATTAGTGTCCTAGAATTTGTTTAGCCTAATTAAATGGAAGATATTTCTCGGGAGTCTAGAAAGTTAGTATTTTTTATGAGCATTGCCTTTTGTATAGTTTTTTTTTTTCTTTTTTAAAACGTTACCAAAATAAAAAAAGCCATATACTGGACATCTGCTGCCAATGAGATTAACGAGAATCACAAGGCCACTTGTATTATTTTATCCTAAATCATTAATTTATTTCTTTAGATCTTTTTTGACAAAATGTTCAGTTCGCAAATATAATTATCATGGGACCAACAGAAGTCTACGTGGATCCATTAGATAGGCATGGTCAGCAGCAAGAAGATTTCTGCCACAGGCTGCAAACATTGCAGAAGACTGCAGCTGTCAAATTCAGGAAAGTATGCATCTGGGGTAGAGAGGACAGTGTTTTCTTTATTAACCACTTGCCGACCGGGCCCTTTCTGGAACTTTTTTAGTAAAAGTTTAAATCAGTATTTTTTGCTAGAAAATTACTTAGAACCCCCAAACATTATATATATATATATATATTAGCAGAGACCCTAGAGAATAAAATTGTGATTGTTGCAATATTTTATATCACACAGTATTTGAGCAGTGTCTTTCACACTCAATTTTTAAAAAAATACATTTTAATGAATTAAAAAAAAAACATAATATTTACCCCAATATTTTTGTATAATGTAAAAAGATGATGTAATGCCGAGTAAAGAGATACCTAACATGCCATGCTTTAAAATTGCACACGCTCATGGAATGGTGACAAACTATGGTACTTTAAAATCTCCACAGCCAACACTTTAAATATTTTTATAGGTTACCTGTTTAGAGTTACAGAGGATGTTTTGCACTATACTTATTGCTCTTGCTCTAACAATCGCAGTTATACCTCACATGTGTGGTTTAAACACTGTTTACATATGCTTGTGCAATTTACATATGTTTCCACTTCTGCATGCGAGCATGGAGGGATGGGGCACTTTAATTTTTTTTTCTTATTTATTTTACTTTATTTTTTATTTTTACACTGTCCCCAAATCTCTCATTTACCTTTAAAAGAAAAAGATGAGGAAAAAAATGTTTTTTGAACTGTTGCTTTAACAAAAAAAATGTATTTACCTAGGCCCTGGAACCAGAAGTTATGACAGACACCGCTTTGGTCCTCCAAGGGCAGTCACCTTGGCCGCATCAGATCACTCTGGGGCTTTACTGATGGGTCAGGTAAGCCTGACACTATTTTAGTATCTTATTTAAGTGACAATTAGTTGATCCTAGTTGTTTTTTGTGTTCTTCCTGGTATTTTCAGCTACATTGTTTACGGTCCGTCCTGTGCTCAACTTCCAGTGTGTGGAGCGCACGGAAGTTGTATTGAGTTTGAGGGGAGTCATACTACATCCTCCCTTTTTCCTGGTTTGCGGACATGTGACCGTTTTCGTCCAATGACCGCCTGTCCTTATTAGTATATCTGTAGCACAACGTTGCACACTGGCCATGCCCCTGACAACGTCAGTGATGATGAAACGCGTTGGGTAGAGCCAGCTAGCGTGACAACATCATGCACCGGGACACAGTAGCCATCTTATCGGTTGGAAACAGACCAAAATGTGTTTCTTTGCCTGTGGATTCTGCTGACATGTGAGTGCAATATTTTTTTACCCAAATAAACATTGTATGGAACGTACTGCATTATTGTTGGCATCTTATTCCCCTTTATGATCTGGGGAAGATGATCGGGATGACCTTTGAATAACAGCAAGATTAAGGAGATATTCACCAGCCACTTCCTATGTGAAATCCTACAGCCTAATCCCATACACAGGCTCATTAGACCTCTGTAGCGGGGGTCATATCTGGAGGCAGTGTGTGTGGGTGTCGCGAAGGCATTTCTTTGGGAACACTTTTCTTACTGCTATCCATCACTGTCTTGTCAAGGACTTGTTTTTTTTTTCGACTTTATGATTTATTGCTTTCAGCGCTGCACCTGTATTTTATGTTATTTGCTATTGGTGTTCCAGCCTTTACTGCTGGCAGCTGATTGCTTGTGATTTGACACTATATCCTAGCGTGGTTGATCTACTTCTGTTAGTAATATCACTTTGAAATATACAAAAAATAAAATGGATGGTTCAATTAAGTGGAGTGTGTGTTACTTGTAGTCCACGACCTAAAAGTCTGTGCTAGCAAGCTTAATTGGGTAATAAAAGTATCCTTGTAAGCTGTCTTAAATGCTGTTGATGAAAAGATGTTACAACGTATCACTTCAAGAAAGTTACTATATTGCTGGCAACAATCTTCCTTCTTGTAAAATTTGCTTCATACCAAAAGTGATGGATCCCTATTACAGAGATCATATTCGAAATATAGATGTAATCATATCTGTGGATGAGATTCTCCTGGCTGTGACACTCTTCCAAGCTGATCACTCCCACACAGATTCACCCTGCTTGTGCTGCACTGATCATCAGTGTGGATATCTCATCTGTGCTTGGCAACTTTGCATCCGCTTAAGATATAAATCAAACTCCAAATATTTCGAAGTAACATGTAGATAAGGGGAAAAAAAGCCTCATAGAGTAAAACCGCAAAGTATTTTTATTAAAATGCTGTTAAAGGTTACACTTACATGAAGGCTAAAAAATTAAGCATGAGAGTTTAAATGTCTGGCGACGATATCACTCATCCTACCAGTGGGATGGCATTACCAAGATACTCTGATCCAACGCGTTTCCCACAACTACTGGGAATGGATTTCTGGGGAAGATTTCTTGAAGTGATACTTTGTAACATCTTTTCATCAACAGCATTTAAGCAGTTGCCCACCGCCTCGCGTACATTTACTGTGGCAAAGTGGCAGCTGTACGCAGATCGCCATTTATAGATGGCGCTCGCGGCCGCGGCACGTGCGCGACCATGGGGTTTGCTTCAGAACCAATCCATCAACAAGGCCAGGCCAATGAATTTTGATCTGGACCTGCTGATCGGTTCTGGCGAATGGGATGCCTCCTCTGCCTCTGTAATGTAAACAAAGGCAGAGGAAGTGATGCCATTCTCACTTCCTGAGGTCTTTTCCATTCCAAAGAGAAGAGAGGACATCTAAAATGTGAGTGCACCAACACTACACTGACACCAGTACATGTAGGGACACTTTTAACCCCTTGATCACCCCCTGATCACTCCACCCCAGTTAACCCCTTCACTGCTGTCACGCCCTGTCAATGTGTCACTGAGTGCAGTGATCTGATTTTTACTGATTACTGCACTAAATCAGGGTTAGGGTAGGTAGTAGTAGGCCTAGGTACCCCCTTACCCCCCCCATAAAGGTTTTAACCCCTTGATTGCCCCTGTCACCTGTGATCGCTGTATAAGTGTCACTGGTCACACTACTTAGGTCATTTTTTTCATCAGATTACTTGCCGTATATACAGTATCTCACAAAACTGAATACACCCTTTAGTGAAAATGTCCAAATTGGGCCCAATCAGCCATTTTCCTCCCCGATGTTATGTAACTCATTAGTGTTACAAGGTCTCAGGTGTGAATGGGGAGCAGGTGTGTTTAATTTGGTATTATCACTCTCATTCTCTCATACTGGTCACTGGAAGTTCAACATGGCACCTCATGGCAAAGAACTTTCTGAGGATCTGAAAAAGAAATGTTGCTCTACATGAAGATGGCTTAGGCTATAAGAAGATTGCCAAAACAATGAAACTGAGCTGCAGCACGGTGGCCAAGACAATACAGCGGTTTAAAAGGACAGGTTCCACTCAGAACAGGCCTCGCCATGGTCGACCAAAGGAGTTGAGTGCACGTGCTCAGTGTCATATCCAGAGGTTGTCCATGCGAAATAGACGTATGAGTGCTGCCAGCATTTCTGCAGAGGTTGAAGGGGTGGGGCAGCCTGTCAGTGCTCAGACCATATGCCGCACACTGCATCAAATTTGGTCTGCATGGCTGTTGTCCCAGAAGGAAGCCTCTTCTAAATGCACAATAAAGCCTGCAAACAGTTTGCTGAACACAAGCAGACCAAGGACATGGATTACTGGAACGATGTCCTGTGGTCTGATGAGATAAACGCATTTGGTTCAGATGGTGTCAAGCGTGTGTGGCGGCAACCAGGTGAGGAGTACAAAGACAAGTGTGTCTTGCCTACGGTCAAGCATCGTGGTGGAAGTGTCATGGTCTGGGGCAGCATAAGTGCTGCATGAGTGCTGCCGGCACTGGGGAGCTACAGTTCATTGAGGGAACCATGAATGCCAACATGTACTGTGACATAACAAAGCAGAGCATGATCTCCTCGATTCGGAGACTGGGCCGCAGGGCAGTATTCTAACATGATAACGACCCAAACACACCTCCAAGATGACCACTGCCTTGCTAAAGAAGCTGAGGGTAAAGGTGATGGACTGGCCAAGCATGTCTCCAGACCTAAACCCTATTGAGCATCTGTGAGGCATCCTCAAATGGAAGGTGGAGGAGTATAAGGTCTCTAACATCCACCAGCTCTGTGATGTCCTCATGGAGGAGTGGAAGAGGACTCCAGTGGCAACCTGTGAAGCTTTGGTGAATTCCATTCCCAAGAGGGTTAAGGCAGTGCTGGAAAATAATGGTGGCCACACAAAATATTGACACTTTGGACCAATTTGGACATTTTTACTTAGGGGTGTACTCACTTTTGTTGCCAGCGGTTTAGACATTAATGGCTGTGTGTTGAGTTATTTTGAGGGGACAGCAAATTTACACTGCTATACAAGCTGTACACTCACTACTTTACATTGTAGCAAAGTCATTTCTTCAGTGTTGTCACATAAAAAGATATAATAAAATATTTACAAAAATGTGAAGGGTGTACTAACTTCTATGAGATACTTTATATATATATATATATATATATATATACTGTACATATATATATATATATATATATATATATATATATACCTTTTATAGGTTTTAACCCCCTGATCGCCTGGCGGTGACCTCAGTTACGTTTTAGACTAAGTTAGGGTTAGCGTAAATACCAGGCACGGTCAGTTAGTCAGGTACACTGACATGCACACGCACACACATTATATGGGTGTTAGATACTATTTCAGTATCTGAACCTCCCCAGCAAGCGTGTCTGATATGGGGTCAAGTGGTATAAGATCTGTGACAGGGCTACAGGCTATACATATGGTTTTATGGTTAACGAGGGTAAAGATAGTCACGTGGAGCCGGAAGGATGCCCAGACTACATAGCGAGCGCTGGCAAGATTGTGTTGGACTTGGTGTCACCCTTATTCGGAAAGGGGTACCATTTGTACGTGGACAATTACTACTCAAGCGTGCCACTTTTTAGTCATCTTTTCAATCAAGAAATTGGCGCATGTGACACCGTGCGACCTAATCGCTGAGGCTTCCCGCAATGGCTAGTAGAATCCCGACTGAGACGGGGGAGAGAACATGCTTGAAAAGTGTTAATTTGCTTGCGATGAAATAGAGGGATACAAAGAATGTGTTCGTTCTTTTCTCCCTTCACGCAGACACGGCAGTCCAAATTCCAACAGCGACTGTTGTTGTGGAGAAACCCCTCTGTGTCCACGAATATAACCAAAATATGGGATGGGGGGAGGACACCGTACCTAATTGTCCGTAAGGTCAGACGCTGGTACAAAAAAGTCTCTGTATATGTATTCCAATTGGCTTTGCTGAACGCTCATGTGCTATACAAAGCGTCAGGATGGACTGGATCCTTTCTTAAATTCCAGGAAGAGATCGTCACAGCCCTTCTGTTTCCAGATGGTGCTGCACCCCAACTACCCAATCCTAATGCAGTGAGCCAGCTGCATGAGCGGCATTTTCCGCATGCCGTTCCTGGTACCCCTACCAACCGAGCTCCCCAAAATAGATGTCTTGTCTGCAGACGACGTGGATACAGGCGTGACACCCGTTTTTATTGTCCATCCTGTCCTGACCAGCCTGGTCTTTGCATGGGTGACTGTATCCAGCGCTACCATATACTAGTTGAGTATTAGCGTAGGGTACAGAACTACACAGGAATAGGATACAGTTTCACAGGGTCTCCAAGATGTCACCGCATTTTGAGAGACCCCAACCTGGAACCATTGCTGTTAAAAAAGAAAAAAACGATCCAAAAAAAAAGTTTTAAAACCACAAAAAAATAAAAAAAAGTAGTAAAAATTTAAAAACAATATGAAATAAAAAAACAAAAACAGTTGTAAGTTTCTTGTTTCTCTCTCTCTATTTCCTCTCTATTCTCTCTCTATTGTTCTTTCTCTATTGTTAATGTTTTTTATGCATACCTGTAATGATTTGTTACTGTTTTTTTATCATGTTTTCTTTGCAGGTATGTAATGTTTTTATATGTTAATACTTACCTGTAATGTATTTTAATGGTTTCTTCTTAGCAGGAATGTAATTTTTTTATGCTACTGTGTTTTATTAATCTTTTTTTGCTTTTCAGATACATCATTCAGCTGCAGCACTGATTTAGCTATGGTGACAGCAACAGCGTTTGCTCCCACCATACGCAAATCAGCAACTCCAGCGCTGTTGGAGGTGATTTCACCACCACAGTTTGAAAAAAGCATATATACCGGTGCATAGGGGCAGTGGGTGGAAATTGGAGCGGATTGCCCCTATGCTCCAGTATATATTTTTAGAACGGAACTATGCCCACCATTAGAAGTGGGTGGATGAAGTGTGGTTTTCTACTTGTGGGCCTACCCACCGATTGATTCTTTTTTTTTTCATTTAACCCACAGGCTGCATGAAAAAAAAGAACATTACAAATATGCCCAACAAGGACCCGCGACATACTAGTATGTTGCTGGTCTTAGAGTGGTTATACCAAAATGATGCCTGCAGGTATAGGTATCATCTAGGTATTGTTCTTTTCAGCCGGCAGTCGGCTTTCATGTAAAAGCAATCCTAGCAGCTGATTAGCTGCTATACTGCTTTTACAAGCAGTGGGTGACCCCCACTCCTGCCATCTTCCATGGTTTTCTCTGGCTTTTCTGTTCCACCAGGGAACCCAAGAATGCAGCCGGTGGTTCCGACAGCGTACTATAGAGCTGATTGAAGACTAGAATGGCTCCAATCATCTCTATGGCCTAAGAAACCAGAGGCATTCCATGGCCTCCGAAACTGTGATAGGTAGTGAGGAGTAAAATCACCATTTTACGCCCTTAGAAAGCCTGAAGGAGGTGATTGGTTTTCAGGGTCCTGTACGTGGCTATACCACCAAAAAGTCTCACATATGTGGTATCCCCGTACGTAATCAGCAGAATGTATTTTGGGGTGTAATTTCACATATGTTCATGCCATGTGTGAGCAACTGTCATATTCCTGAAACTTTTGGCAAAATATAAAATATTCCCTGGACTCAACAAGCCTCTCAGCAAATAGCTTGGGGTGTCTACTTTCCAAAATGGGGTCATTTGAGGGGGTTGTACTATCTGGGCATTTCATGGCTTCCGAAACTGTGATAGGTAGTGTGGGGTGAAGGCATAAATTTACGCCCTTACAAAATTCTGAAGGCGGTAATTGATTTTTGGGGTCCTGTACGCGGCTAGACCACCAAAACGTCCCACACATGTGGTATCCCCGTACTCATAAGAAGCAGCAGAATGTATTTTGGGGTGTAATTTCACATAAACCTATGGCATGTTTGAGCAGTAAATCATTTAGTGACAACTTTGTGGAAAAAAAAATTGTAATTTTCCCAAAACATTTGGCAATATATAAAATATTCCATGGACTCAATATGCCTCTCAGCAAATAGCTTGGGGTTTACGGGTCTATCATGTTGGGGGAGTTTACTGGGGTAAAACCTTTCATCTGTGGGGTT
>BLSH010144746.1:172803-201998 GCA_018402905.1 Glandirana rugosa | reverse complement strand
AAAAGTATTGCTTCCCTTTAAGTACATTTTCGTTTTACATAAATGCTCTGGTCCCATCGTGTACTTAAAAGTGGGGTATGCCTGTAGTTGTTTTTTTTTACAATCAAATATGCAGTATCTCACAAAAGTGAGTACACCCCTCACATTTTTGTAAATATTTTATTATATTTTTTAATGTGACAACACTGAAGAAATGACACTTTGCTACAATTTAAAGTAGTGAGTATACAGCTTGTATTACAGTTTCAGTGTCTTGGAAATCTTCTTATAGCCTAGGCCATCTTTATGTAGAGCAACAATTCTTTTTTTCAGATACTCAAAGAGTTCTGTGCCATGAGGTGCCATGTTGAACTTCCAGTGACCAGTATGAGTGAGTGAGAGCGATAACACCAAATTTAACACACCTGCTCCCCATTCACACCTGAGACCTTGTAACACTAATTAATCACATTACACCAGGGAGGGAAAATGGCTAATTGGACATTTTCACATTTTCACTCACTTTTGTTGCCAGCGGTTTAGACATTAATGGCTGTGTGTTGAGTTATTTTGAGGGGACAGCAAATTTACACTGTTATACAATCTGTATACTCACTACTTTACATTGTAGCAAAGTGTCATTTCTTCAGTGTTGTCAAATGAAAAGATATAATAAAATATTTACAAAAAATGTGAGGGGTGTACTCACTTTTGTGAGATATTGTAAGTTTACTTAAAAAACTGCCTTTCAGATTGTGATTACTGCCTATCTGCTGACCATCTCTTTACAAAACGTATTAGAATCCCTGCATGCTTTGCAGCTTCTCCACTGCTTTTGCCTTTGGTTTATATCCCACTGTACATTCTAGCCTGCTAGGGTTGAGCTCCTGGTTCTGACTGAACTCAGGCTCAGACTGAACTTTGCCAGACTTTTTACCCCATTCGGGAGGGCCTGAACATTGTATATAGTAGCAGGATTTTCTCCTGCTGCTCTAAATGACAGCTTCTTCCTTCTGCAGTCAATGGTTGTTAAGGAAGCCTACATTCAAAGCATTCTTAGCAACCATTGACTTCACCCTCCACCCTTAATTTACTGGCTAGGAATTCCTGACCATGTAAATTAAATAGCCTGGGGATAGTTTAAAAAAATGGTTTGGGGGTCCCCTCCCCCATAATTCATATTATGCCCTTCAGATCTGGTATGACTTTTAAGGAAAACCCATGGAACAAAAAAACAAAAAGGGTGTAAGATCTCCCAAAAAATTCCTGCCAGACACCTATCCAAGCATGCAGCCTGGCAGGCCAGAAGAATGGGGATGATGAGCACTTGCCCCCCTCCTGAACCATACCAGGCCACATGCCCTAAACAAGGCCCCCCCCCCGGCAAAGCACCTTCACTGTTCTTTATAAATGTTCCAAGGTATGTTTTCAAAAGCAGCAGCATGCCCGTGCTAAGGCCATTATGCTGCTTTTTAAATGGATCTCCAAAGCAAAAAGTAATTTCTTTATTTGCCCCCTCTACAGCATATTCCTTTTCTCCAAAAATACAGTTTTACAAATACAATATACAGGGTGGGCCATTTATATGGATACACCTTAATAAAATGGGAATGGTTAGTGATATTAACTTCCTGTTTGTGGCACATTAGTATATGTGAGGGGGGAAACTTTTCAAGATGGGTGGTGACCATGGCGGCCATTTTGAAGTCGGCCATTTTGAATCCAACTTTTGTTTTTTCAATAGGAAGAGGGTCATGTAACACATCAAACTTATTGGGAATTTCACAAGAAAAAACAATGGTGTGCTTGATTTTAACATAACTTTATTCCTTCATGAGTTATTTACAAGTTTCTAACCACTTATAAAATGTGTTCAATGTGCTGCCCATTGTGTTGGATTGTCAATGCAACCTTCTTCTCCCACTCTTCACACACTGATAGCAACACCGCAGGAGAAATGCTAGCACAGGCTTCCAGTATCCGTAGTTTCAGGTGCTGCACAGCATAGACAATTGCCTTCAGATGTCCCCAAAGATAAAAGTCTAAGGGGGTCAGATCGGGAGTCCTTGGGGGCCATTCAACTGGCCCACGACGACCAATCCACTTTCCAGGGAACTGTTTATCTAGGAATGCTCGCACCTGACACCCATAATGTGGTGGTGCACCATCTTGCTGGAAAAACTCAGGGAACATGCCAGCTTCAGTGCATAGAGGGAAACACATCATCATGTAGCAATGTTGCATATCCAGTGGCCTTGAGGTTTCCATTGATGAAGAATGGCCCCACTATCTTTGTACCCCATATACCACACCATACCATAATTTTTTTGATTCCAACAGTCTTGGAGGGATCTATCCAATGTGGGTTAGTGTCAGACCAATAGCGGTGGTTTTGTTTGTTAACTTCACCATTCACATAAAAGTTTGCCTCATCACTGAACAAAATCTTCTGCGTAAACTGAGGGTCCTGTTCCAATTTTTGTTTTGCCCATTCTGCAAATTCAGTGTGCCGATCTGGGTCATCCTCGTTGAGATGCTGCAGTAGCTGGAGTTTGTAAGGGTGCCATTTGTGAGTACCTAATATCCGCCGAAGGGATGTTCGACTAATGCCACTCTCCAGTGACATGCGGCGAGTGCTACGCTGTGGGCTCTTGCTGAATGAAGCTAGGACAGCCACTGATGTTTCTTCATTAGTGACAGATTTCATGCGTCCACATTTTGGCAAATCCAACGCTGAACCAGTTTCACCAAACTTAGCAAGCAGTTTGCTAACTGTAGCATGGGAGATGGGTGGTCTCGTAGGCTGTTTTGCATTGAAATCTGCTGCAATGACCCAGTTACTGCGTTCACTAGACATCAACACAATTTCTATCCGCTCCGCACGTGTTAACCTCAGCGACATGTCAATGGCTGTAAACAAAGGGAAACTTGTAAATAACTCATGAAAGAATAATGTTACGCTAAAACCAAGCACACCATTGTTTTTCTTGTGAAATTCCCAATAAGTTTGATGTGTCACATGACCCTCTTCCTATTGAAAAAACAAAAGTTGGATCCAAAATGGCCAACTTCAAAATGGCCGCCATGGTCACCACCCATGTTGAAAAGTTTCCCCCCTCACATATACACAAACAGGAAGTTAATATCACCAACCATTCCCATTTTATTAAGGTGTATCCATATAAATGGCCCACCCTGTACTTTAACAATTGCAGTCTTAGGACGGTTATAGACAAAGCAAATTTCTTTCCTGCAATCCCGGGTTCCCTCCCGTGGAACCATTGTTTTCTGCCAGCATGGGTGGGGTGGGGGAAGCTGTCCCCTCCAGGAGAACACAGTGATTATTGCTAGCGGCTGTAACAGCCACTAGCAGTAATCACATGTAAAATCCAACAGGCTGGTTGTAAACAAGTTGATTAATCGATCAACTTGTGTACTTTCAGCCTGTCCATATATGTCAAAAACAACAACTGGGGGGTGAACCCTAGAGGTAAGTAGTCCTTTGCCTCCAGAAAAAAATGGAGAGGGAGCCTACTGCAGTAGTTTCTGAAAAAACTTTATGAAGCATATTTTAATGAGGTAATTCATGGTCACATAAATGGAGGGAAATAACATCAAAAGGGGTAGGTACAACACATACATAAAATTGACAACGTTGTCATAGATAAAAGTGGACCACTCATGAGCTCTGCCAGACGCTCACATTCAGACGTGCCAATATCTCATAAATTGGTGACTTCTTACAATGCATGTAATACAGATAGGTGCATATGGTATAAGGCCGGTGACCAAGGGGAAACCTGGGAAAACTGAGCAGTAAGTGATGCTTTGGTACTTCCAGGGTCCCTACATGTCCTCTCAGGCCGGTCAGTAATGATAATGACCAGAAGTGTCACCACCTATGGTATTGCGACTATTTGTGAGTGGGACCGAGGGAGACCTGGAGAATCCAGTTATCAGATGTGATCTGTGTGGTGTCTCACCTCTAACTAGGAACTTCCAGGAACCCTATATGTCCTCATAACAGGTAAACATCATGTACCTACAGGTATGAACATGGATGCATGTAGGACTGAAGTGGTTCTGGGGAAACTGGGTGGTCAGCACTCTGGTCAAGTATGGTGATCCACCTGGTACTTCCAGACCACTTAATTGTCCTATAGGGGGTGAGTGACAACAGCAGTACACGTAAGAATATCAGAGTGTCATTCCAAGCATGATTCAATACATTAAATCCGGCTGGCTGCAGGTATGTAGCAATGAGATGCAGGGGAGTGGTGATAGGATAGCTGAGTGGTCAATACTGACAGCAAGTATGGTGACACCCCTGGTACATCCAAACCACCCATGGGTCCTGCTAAATATTAGGCACTCACAGCAATACACATAGTCTATGTACTCAGCCCAGGATCTGACATTGATCTATGATCAAATGTGGCAGCCAGGGAAGCAGTCTCCTCCAATGCTGCAGTATCCGGAGTCAACACAGTAGATAATGTAACTCACAGTTCTGTAGTGTGTGTGATCACCGGATCAGCAGCTGGGGATACCAGATGGGGCACTGCTGGTGCGTCCAGGGAGCAGAGGATGAATATAGATATGGTCTTTCTCCAAGTATGGCACAGGGAGGTCTCCTAGGGCCAGGATATCCACATGAATTCAGATGGGGACATGCTGGTTGTGCACTTACGGTTTATGCCATCCACTTCTGGTTCACAGCTGATGTGTGAGGGCTCCAGATGGGAGAAAGGCTGTTGCTGACATAAGTAGATGAGGGGTCCACAGGCACATACACCAAAGCTCTTCACCTACTTAGCTGTAGGTTTCATCAGGGTTAGAATCTTGGATGGTTCCTGCTGAATCGGCAGAGATTTGAACTGGCTAATGCTGGCTTTAGGCCGTATGCACACAGACGGTTTGAGGCTTAAAATATGCTGTAGTGTAAAATCCTGGTGGGGAGTTGCAAGTGGCCTGTACAGCCAACTATGGTGTGACTGGTATCTTGGGGAAAACTGTGGCCGGGAAGACTGTACAAAGCAATAACAGGCTGGCAGTGGCCGCAGCTGACTGGGGGTATTTGAAAGTAATCACCCAAGGAGTGATTACCTGCAATTAGGAACAGAGACTTCCCAGCCATGGCTGTCTGCAAACACCTGGGCTCCTGACCACAGTTTTCTGCAAGATATTTGTCACACCAAGGCCAATTTGGACATGTAAATATTAGAGTAAGTTTGCGCTAAAGCAATAGTATAAAACATTTTTTGACTATCACAGAAGCAGCAGCCAGCACTATTTGTTGATCTTCAAATATATGGTATAGAATAAAGTCCTTGTGCAGCGCTTAAACTAAGAACAGATGACTGTTCATGAATGCAGTCTCTAAAATCCCATGGTGAGAGGTGGATAGACCAACACCAGCTTATATGCACAAAAGGAAAAGCACACTGCACCCAGCGATCTCTCAATCTTCTTACCAGATACTAATGCAAAACGGGCATGTAAACGGGTCAGGTGGTACGGCTACAAGCAGGCACGCTCATCTTCATATGTGGAACGGATTTGGATGTAACATGCTCTGATATTTTGGATGTTTGTAAGTGTAACCTTTTATATTTATTAAATACATTTTAAACGGGCTTCACTATGTATGCTCCCTCTGTTGCTTCATTTCCTGGTCATACCTCTTCTGTGAGTAATGGGCTATGAGAGAGATCGCTGCAGGGTTGGCTACTCTTCTTTCCAGCTGGAGAAGGCATTCCTGAGAATTTCGAAGCTTTGATCATACATGCCCATTTACATTAGTATGTGGTAAGAAGATTGAGAGATCACTGAGTGCAGTGTGCTGTTCCTTTCGTGCACATAAGCTGGTGTTGGTCTATCCACTTCTCAACATTGGATTTTAGAGACTGCATTTATGAACATTCATCTATTCTCAATTTGGACATGTGGATGAGGACTTAATAACATTAACCAATGAAGTGTGATCACTGCTTAGTCCTGATGCACTGTGAACTCATATCATGTGATATCATATCCTGAGGATGTGTCCAGGATCATACAGGCTCACAGAAAGTGAGTTTGAATAATGTTGAGTGAAGAGCAAGATCAGAAAGCAAACAGTTTGCAGGAGTCCAAGCTGGAGAGGAGGCGAGCATTGCAGCAAAAGCCCTTTTTATTTTTAATTGTAGTGGATTGGTTATTTTTTAATTCAAGTTGAAGTTTTAAAATAAGGCTGCTTTTTAAACGCCCCCCATGCTAAAAAACAGCATAATCATTACGGAAACATTTTTAGGCCGAAATAAAAGATAAATACTATACTAACATTACCTCCAGCTTACATGGTACAGTAAGGGAAAAACGTCTTTGATCCCCTGTTGATTTTGTACGTTTGCCCACTGACAAAGAAACGACCAGTCTATAATTTTAATGGTAGGTTTATTTTAACAGTGAGAGACAGAATAACAACAAAAATATCGAGAGAAAAAACATTTAAAAAAAGTTATATATTGTTTAGCATTTTAATGAGTGAAATAAGTATTTGATCCCCTATCCATCAGCAAGATTTCTGGCTCCCGGGTGTCTTCTATACGGGTAAAGAGCTGAGATTAGGGGCACTCTCTTAAAGAGAGTGCTCCTAATCTCCGCTTGTTACCTGTATAAAAGACACCTGTCCACAGAAGCAATCAATCAATCCGTTTCCAATCTCTCCACCATGGCCAAGACCAAAGAGCTGTCCAAGGATGTCAGGGACAAGATTGTAGACCTACACAAGGCTGGAATGTGCTACAAGACCATCGCCAAGCAGCTTGGTCAGAGGGTGACACCAGTTGGTGCGATTATTCGCAAATGGAAGAAACACAAAATAACTGTCAATCTCCCTTGGTCTGGGGCTCCATGCAAGATCTCACCTCAGGGAGTTTCAATGATCATGAGAACGATGAGGAATCAGCCCAGAACTGCATGGGAGAATCTTGTCAAGGCAGCTGGGACCATAGTCATCAAGAAAACAATTGATAACACACTATGCTGTGAAGGACTGAAATCATGCAGGCCCCCCAAGGTCCACCTGCTCAAGAAAGCACATGTACAGGCCAATCTGCAGCTTGCTAATGAACATCTGAATGATTCAGAGGAGAACTGGGTAAAAGTGTTGTGGTCAGATGAGACCAAAATCATGCTCTTTGGCATCAACTCAACTTGCCATGTTTGGAGGAGGAGGAATGCTGCCTATGACCCCAAGAACACCATCCCCACTGTCAAACATGGAGGTGGAAACATTATGCTTTGGGGGTTTTTCTTCTAAGGGGACAGAACAACTTCACCATGTCAAAGGGATGATGGGCCGTCAAATCTTAGGTGAGAACCTCCTTCCCTCAGCCAGGGCATTGAAAATGGGTCATGGATGGGTAGTCCAGCATGACAATGACCCAAAATACACCGCCAAGGCACCAAAGGAGTGGCTCAAAAAGAAGCACATTAAGGGCCTGGAGTGTTCTAGCCAGTCTCCAAACCTTAATCCCATAGAAAATATGTGGAGGGAGCTGAAGGTTCAAGTTACCAAACATCAGCCTCTAAACCTTAATGACTTGGAGAGGATCTGCAAAGAGGAGTAGGACAAAATCCCTCCTGAGATGTGTGCAAACCTGGTGGCCAACTACAAGAAATATCTGACCTCTGTGATGCCAACAAGGGTTTTGCCACCAAGTACTAAGTCATGTTTTGTGAAAAGGTCAACTACTTATTTCACTCATTAAAATGCAAATCAATGTATAACTTTTTTGAAATGCCTTCTTCTGGATTTTTCGTTGTTATTCTGTCTCTCTCTGTTAAAATAAACCTACCATTAAAATTATAGACTGATCATTTCTTTGTCAGTGGGCAAACATACAAGCATCTTCTCAGTGAGATTTAGAGAATACTATATTGGCCTGATCTTGGCAGATGGAAAATGACGTTACCACCACCTAGGCTCTGTGTCACAGTCAGGGGTCAGACTCGGAGACCAGTAGCTATAGCAGTAGAGAGGCTCCCACTGACCAGCAGGATAAGTATACCAGCAGGTCACCTTGGGGGATGACGCAGGCTCACCTGAGGTGCAGGGTCTAAGCACTAACCAGTATTCACCAGAACTCCTGATGGTGGAGATGAGTTTTGATATGTGTTATTACCAGGCCATAGTTTCTCATAATTGCCCCACCAGGAGATGAGAAAGCCGAGGTCCAGTAGCAGATAAAGCTGGTAGGGATCAAGCAGAAGCTTATTCATTGAACAAAAAGGTCAGTAACAATTGCTTGCAGGTTGGGATCAAACAGAAGTGTAGTCAAGGAACAAGCCAAAGGTTGGTAGTGAGTGGTAGCAAAGATACAGATGGCAGTAGTAGCGACAAGAGTGTCGGAGAGAGAGCACAATAATCAGAAACAGAAATACAAAGGCATGGCTTAAATAGGAAGTTCATGGGAGGAGCAAAGCCTACAAGGTCCTCCAGAAATAAGGTTCAACGGCGAGATTGTTCAAGGAATTGTCCAGGGAACTGTTCAGGAGCTCAGGTGGCTCAGTAAGAACATATATTGACAGACACAGCAGATGTTGCAGGTTCAGATATGGGTCCTGACATGCTGTGGGTGGAAGCTAGAGAAAAGTAAAGTATATTATCTAACATTTTTCACCTCCATGGGTTTTTTTAATGTGTATGCTGCTTTTCTTTAAGGGGGTGAGAAGGTAGATGGTAGATCTGATGAACATTTTCATTGTGTGGGTCTTTGTAGAGGAGTCTGGCTACATTCAAACCGACAATTTAGGCCAGTGCACATTGTAGCAGTAGGAATCTTCTGTGGCTCAGAGCGACTAGGTGCGGCTGTCGGACCCATGCAATGTAATGACAGGTCGCTGGCAGCCGCAGCTATTCTCAGCCTAAATCACTAAATGTGAATGTAACCTTTAGCTGACCCAAACAGTATGCCTATCTCTAATGATTTTCACACAGGGTAAAACTTTAGGTAAGAAACTAATTGTAATAAAAATATAATATCACTTCCATTTTTTTAGCTTATATAACTTGTTGGAGAAGAGCAACATTTTCTGTACATAGTTGCAACTGCTGTTGCTTTTAAATCAGTATAGTTTTTTTTTATATACATTATATGTATTTGGGCTTTTAATAAAAAAAAAGTGCACATAGCCTATAAATGTGTAGTTTTGCCAATAACTTTTTCTGTGAATGGAACTTTACTTTACATTTTTACTTCTTTATTCTTTCGCGAGATATAAAGATTGTAAAATAAATACCAGTGGTGTTTCTATGTTTTTCACTTTGAGTCATAGATTAAATAGCAATTTAAAATAGCTTAGTAGCTTTCAAACCATCACACTGAGGGAGACTTTTTCTGCAGATGCACACTTATTTAGAAATAAAATGTTGTTAAATTGTTTTTTATTTCTGTCGCGCCATGAAAGCATGACGGGAGCACTTTGACAGCACCTTTTCACTACATCACTGCAGCTGCCTCTTCCTTGTTATTTTCTATAAACTCAATCTCAAGAAGTTTCCTTTAAAGTTTTCTGTATTAAAGAAAAGAGAATATTCTGTGGCAAAAAGAAAAAAAAAAACACTTAGTAACGTACAATAAAAATAAATACATAAAAGGGTCTAGCTGGACAAGATGTGACAACCATTCATAGATATGCTCTAAGTGCCAAACCTCAGAGTGACTTAAGCTAATCTAATGGTACTAAATGGGTCACATCTTTGAATGGACTGTGGATGGTAATAGATAAATGCTTCTATTGTGGTATTTGACAGGCGATGTCCATTTTGGACCATAAATCTTCAGCATTTAAAAGGGGCTACGAAGGCACTACTGTACACTAGGGAGGGAAAGCAAGTATAATGGGGTGATATAACAAAGAAAAAGAATGTCACACGCTGAACCTAAGTTTGGGATACAAGAAAAAAAGTAAGAGCAGCTACACTTAGGTAACAGCATTTTATAAAGATAAGATATTTTACGTGAATATTAAAGATGTAGAAAAAAATGGTATAGTGGTATTAAACCAAAAACCAAAAATGTAAAATATTGCAGGTTACCAATCATTAGATGTGGTGGCTACATTTGTTGTCTTTGTTTTAGCTTTTTTCCCCCTCTGTTTTCATCTGATGATCTTGCCAGTAACACACCTCCTTTATTAGAGTGCCCCTACTCTGGATGAAATAGTACAGGAGGCACATTTGGGCAGCAGTGTTGTCAGTCTGGGGGAGGGGAGTCTTAGATGCACTAGCGTATTTAGGTAAAGTAACACATTGAAGCCAAGCTCCAGGTAATACTTTTTAAGCATATACACAAATCCAACTAGGATAAAGCTACTCAAAGGCCACTATTGTGGTATAAAATATAATTTATTGGACATCAAGGTACAAAAAACAGTACAAACCCATTGACTGAGTCAGTCAACTACCCAATGAGGGGCAACCCCAGCCCCTAAATATCCCCCAATCCCTCCATCCCTCCTCAGCAACTCTCCTACCCAAAGATTCCTCCCCCTACTCTCCACTCCAGTGTCTCAGAAGGGGACCCTATCACCTAATTTCCCCCCAAAAAACCCCAATCCTCCCCTACACTGGCAGGTGGAAACCTTCAAGGACCCTCAAAGACAGCAGATGGCCCAGAAAAATCCTGACCAGGCTAAAAAATACAGTCTGATAAAGAAAATTTAAAGAGTCTCATGCATGCATAAACAGTCCTGATCCGGTTGCACCGACAATAGATATGAGCTACCTGCTTCACAAGGTGAATAACTGGGACAATCCTTGTTGATACAGTTCTGTGATGAATACAAGTGCAGCAGGAATTAGACTAATCCATGTCTGTGAAAACAAAATGAATCTGTGTTTCAGGTAATTCCCAAGCTGCAATCCCTGTCCTCTCTGCTAGATCCAAACTGGGGAGGAGAGATCCCTCCATGGCCACAGGTGGATGGATCTGCCCTGAGGGATAAAGTTAGCTGTAAAGTAATTCCACTGACATGCTGCATAAGACACATGCCATGCATAGGATCTCACCACCTCCAGGCAGTAGCGGCCTGTGCATTGAGGGCCAGAGGCTCTAATAGGCTTCAAATAGGGTGGCCTCGGGGCGCAGAGAGAGCGCACCGAACCGCCCAATTGTGTGATGATAGCGAATGACCTTTCGCTATTTTTACACTAAAGTTCCTCTCCGCCAATCAGGAGGCAGGTCATGAGACCTGTTTCACGATTGTCCAAAGCGTCAGGTGATCCTATTGGATGCCTAGTGCTTAAGAAGAGGAGGCACACAGAAGAGCAGAGGAGACATACGCTGGAGGAATGGACACCTCCACCGCCACTTCTGCCTGCTGCCCGCACTCTGGAGGAGACACAGGAGGAGAGGACACCATAGCCTGGTAAATGCCGGACTTCCCAGGGGTGCCCTTAGTGCCGCGAGCCCCCGGCCGCCCCTGCTCAGCTGTATTCCCTGATCTGTGAGGCTGAGCTGTATACCCTGATCTGTGAGGCTGAACTATATAACCTGATCTGTGAGGCTGAGCTATATACACTGATCTGTGAGGCTGAGCTATATACACTGATCAGGGTACCAGCCGTCACTGCCTCCAGGTCCAGCAAGGGAATTCCTATGTCTGTATACGATCCCCACGTACACAAGGCAGGCTGTGTGTGATCACCAAACACAATATTCAGACTCCAGGTTGTATGGATAAGCTGTGCTCTGTACCAGTCCAAGCAGGTACACTCCTGTCTCTATGTGTGTTCCACACTAGGAGCATGAAAGTAATTAGATCTCAGGTAGGTATAACCTGATAAGGTTTGTAATAGGTATACGATGAAGGTGCACACAGTGGTGCATGCCATGGAGGGCAGGATGGACTCCTGCAATTGCCTACATGTTTTGTTCCTCTCACTACTGGGGGCTTCTTCAGGACGTAAAGCAGTACAGCAACCATTTTTTTTTCCTTTTTGGGATAAAGGTTTTGCATAAATTAATAAAAGCTGATTAATATAAGCACCCCTGTCAGTGGTGAATGGTTTGTCTCAACCCTCTAACTGCTGGATCTGAAAATGAGGAAAAGAATGCCTAAAAAAGAAAACTAATGTAGCCATCATATATACGAATTGGTAAGCTGTCATATAATAACTGTTTTCTTTTGGGTTTAATGCCACTTTAGCTCAGTCTTTAAAGGAATACCTATGAGTCTCTACACTACCCTAATGCCTGCTTTCTAACGCTTATTTATCCACACTTAGCTCCCAAATAATTATAAACCCTTTAATTGTACCCCCTTAACAGCAATGCCATGTCATAAAAGAAACATACACTATATTACCAAAAGTATTGGGATGCCTGTCTTTACACGCACATGAACTTTAATGGTATCCCAGTCTTAGTCCATAGGGTTCAATATTGAGTTGGCCCACCCTTTGCAGCTTCAACTCTTCTGGGAAGGCTGTCCACAAGGTTTAGGAGTGTGTCTATGGGAATGTTTGACCATTCTTCCAGATGCGCATTTGTGAGGTCAGGCACTGATGTTGGAGAGAAGGCCTGGTTTGCAGTCTGCACTCTAATTCATCCCAAAGGTGTTCTATTAGGTGGAGGTGCAGGCCAGTCAAGTTCCTGCATCCCAAACTCGCTCATCCATGTCTTTATGGACCTTGCTTTGTGAACTGGTCCAAATAATTTGGTGGAGGGGGGACTATGGTGTGGGGTTGTTTTTCAGGAGTTAAGCTTGGCCCTTTAGTTCCAGTGAAAGGAACTCTTAAGGTATCAGCATACCAAGACTTTTTGGACAATTTCATGCTCCCAAATTTGTAGGAACAGTTTGGGGATGGCCCCTTCCTGTTCCAACATGACTGTGCACCAGTGCATGTCCATTTTAAACCAATCTTTCAGGGAAGGTGTTTTTGTTTGTTTTCAGAGGACTGGTGTGCACATTCTAGCTGCATTTATCATATGCATAGCTAATGATTTCCTGTACGATTGTGGAGTGGTGTAGGAGGTATTGATAGTACGTGAATTCAAGTGGGTACGTGGTTACCTTGCACACTATCTTGTGTAAACGTTCCCAGAATGGGATAATAGAGGGACAGTTCCACCAAAAATGCTTCCTCGTGCCTCCTAAGCCAACACATCTCCAACACATGTCTGGGATGCAAGGAAATAGTTTGTGAAGCAGGGAGGGTGTTCTGTACCAGTGGGTCAGAACTTTGAAATTGTGTTCCTGAACGGTCACATTGTGAGAGCATTTGTGTGCTGTTGTGCACATAGATTCCCAGTCAACTTGTGTAAGGGAGTTGGAGGAGTCTGTATCCCAGAGTTTCATAATAGGGGGTAGGTGACTGAGGTCAAAGTTTGTAAGAATCAAATAGATAGTTGCTATGACATGTCCCCGAGGTGATGATGATGTACATAATTTCTCAAATGTAGTCAAAGGTCTGCTATATTGGTCTCTTTCTCTGCAACCATTGAGAAAATGCCCGATTTGGAAGTAAGACGACATGGGTAAAGAGACAGTGAAATCAGAGTTTAGTACGTCTTCCCTGGTGCGGAATGTTCCTTGTTTAAAAAAGTTATGTGCTCTTGGATGTGAGTTCGGGTGGAAGGAGGCAAATCCAACATCAGTTCCGGGAGGGAAGCCCAGGTTGTGTAAAATGGGGGTCATGGGGCCCGGAATGGAGGCAAATGAAGTTAGTTTGATGGTTTCATTGAAACATTGTAGAGTGGGATATATGACAGGGTGTTTTTTATGGGATATCTCTCTATCTTTTGATGGGATCCAGGCGATATCTTGTATGGGGATTCTTACTAGAGATTGTTCTAGTTTAACCCAGTCCTTTGAGTTCACGTGTATATGCCAGTCTACTAGTTTGGTCAGTAAGACCGTCCTATGATATTTTTTTAAATCGGGTAAACCGATGCCTCCTTTATGTTTAGGAGCTGAGAGTTTAGCAATGCTCAATCTATGTCTACTGCCTTTCTAAATAAAGGCACTTATTTGGGCACGGAGTGAGGTAAAAAACGCCTTTGGAAGGGATATAGGAATGGCTTGGGCATTGTATAGAAATTGGGGTAAAACAGTCATCTTTATCGTGGCCGCTCACCCAAACCATGACAAATTGAGTTTATCCCACGTACTAACATCTTTTTTAAACGCTTGTAGGAAAGGGGAGAAATTTAGTGCATACAAAGATGTCAGTTTGGATATGAGTTGAATCCCTAAACAGGAGATTGTATCTGGGCACCACAAGAAAGAAAATTTATTTTGGCAACTACATGCTATTGAAGGGGGAGGAATATATTTGAAGCACAGGATTTATTTAAATTAATTTTGAAATTAGAAATTTCCTCGTATTGTTGGATTTCCTTCAGCAAATTGGGTATCGAGATTATCGAGTTGGTCAAAAATAGGAGAATATCGTTGGCAAAGGCTGCGATCTCCCGAGACATCTGGGTGCGATTGAATATATCTCAGAAAGGGTTCTAGTGTTAACACAAATATAATAGGGGACAATGGGCATCCCTGCCTGATGCCATTGTGTATGGAGAAGGTATGGAGAAGGTATTTGAGAGGCAGCCATTTACCCAAACTCTGGTTTGGGGATTCGAATATAGGCTCAATATGCTGTTTTGCATAAAAGAACTCAAACCAATTGAGGATAGGACTGCTGCCATGTAATCCCAAGCCACCCTATCAAACGCCTTCTCCACTTCTGTAGACAAAAAAACCCTTTTGTTGGGGAGCTTGTTAACATAGTGAATGTTGAGGGCCATAACTGTGTTGTCCCGGGCTTCCCTTCCTGGGACAAAACCAGCCTGATCCTGGGAGACCAAATCAGGTAAGAAGGGCAAGAGTCTATTGGCAATCATTTTGGTGTATAATTGTAAGTCTACATTTAAGAGCGAAATAGGCATATCATTTTCTACTTGGGTGGCATCCTTCCCAAGTTTGTGGATCACAGAGATGTGAGCTTCTAATAAATCTCTTGGGGGGGATTTACATTGGGGAAGGGTATTGAATGCTTTTAAGAAAGTCGGGCGAGAATCTCCGAGAAGGTTTTGTAGTATTGACTGCTGAGACCATCCAGGCCAGGGCTTTTGCCAGGTTTCATAGATTTTAATGCTTCTTGCAATTTGCTGACCTTTAAGGGTTCTTCTAAGGTCAGGGCTGACTCGGGTGTTAGTTTCTGTAAATTATGAAGGGAGAGATAGTCTTCTATGGCTTGGGTATGTGAGTGTGAGGTCTGGATGGAGGAGGTGTGGTTGGTAAGGTTATAGAGTTTGGAGTAGTAATTAACAAATTGCTGTGATATATCCTCACTTTTATGGAATGTTTTCCCAATCGATCATGAATTTCACTGATTGTTGTTTGAGTCTTTTTTCCTTGCAATAATTTGGCTAAAAGTTTTCCACTCTTGTTGGCTTGGTCATAGAAGAGTTTTGTTGTTAGAACGAATTTGTGTTTAATTTATTTACCCAACTCCTCTATCAGACTACCTCTTGCAGACATCAAGGCAGCATAGACTTGAATCACTTTACTTTGTTTGTGGGTTGTTTTTAATGAATACATTTTATCAGTTAAGGCTTTTATCTTGGCTTGTTTCTACTTTTTAATTTGCGTCAAGAGGGATATGCATTCCCCTCATATGACGCACTTATGGGCCAGCCATTGAGTCAGTGCAGATGTGCCTGGGGTGGAATTGAGTGCAGAATAGGCCTGCAAGGTGTGTTTAATGGTTTCATTATGTATCGGGTCACTAATTAAAGATGGATTGAGTCTCCAGGTTTTGGCTTTGTGTTCGAGATTCGGGATTCGCAAAGTCATAGATATAGGGTGGTGATCGGAGACACTCATAGGTTCAATATTGGTGGCATGCAAATAGTTCATGTCTGCTTGGGATAGGAACAGATAGTCAATGCGAGAGTATTTGTCGTGGGGAGGGGAATAGTATGTATAATCTTTTGTGTCTGGATTTAGAGTCCTCCAGGAGTCATGTAAGTTTAGCTGCTTTTTGATTTGTTTTAGCGCTCGGTAAGGAATTGATGAGGATCCAGTGGATGAGTCTAATTGTGGATTAAGTGGGATGTTTAAATCTCCTCCCAAGATCACCATGCCCTTATGGAATGGGATCAAGAGATCGAATACTGGTCTGAGAAAAGATACCTGGTGCTCGTTTGGGGAATAGAGCAGGGAAAGTATGGCACTACAGTAGAAGGGTCACCTAGTATATGCTGAGCTTAGTTGTGGGCGATGGAATGAATCTTGCTTACAATAGGTACCCAGTTATTCGAGTTTTGAACGCTTTATAAGGTGCATTGAGAGTGTTTTGCGAGGCTAGAGCCTCCAGTATCTTAGGTAAGAACAACAACAGGTTAAAGAGGCTAAACCGGACCATTAACATTTTGATAAGAATTTAGTTATAACAAGCTTGATGCCCCCAGTTTACGTTCCAATAAAACATTGGAGAAGTATGAACTCTTTTCAGGAGTGTTTCCTGAGACACAAAAAATTCAGCAGGCACTGAAAAATGATTTAATGCTCTCACACAGTGGAGTCATCCCTCACACTGGCGCTTACTAGCGTAGTTTGTAAATGACGCTAGACCTGATCACAGATATAGAACAATTAGGAGGTCTTGCAATTGATCCATTTAGTGCTTCAGAGAACATAGTGGTAAAACACAAGTCGACCCCATGGTGCATAAGCATCACACAAACATTCCTACCAGCTCCCATCAGTGTTCTCAATGTGTATTAATCAGTCAAGCACACATTTATCACTTTGATTAAGGAGGAAAAGAAAAGGAAGTCATCATATGCAGGAGAGCATGCATGCATTCCCCTCTATAGTTCTATTGAGTGTGTCATGTTTATCCTAGACTATCTCCATGTAGAGTCTATTGACGTCCTCCCGGCAATTTAGATCCATGCTGTAGCCGTCAATTGGCTATAGCGCGAATACGAATCGGTTAAACATTTTTTTCCAACAAGATCTCATCTATGTGGTCTTTTATTTAACTTTCCAGTATCTTCCCAGCTACAGAAGTTAAACTAACAGGTCTATAGTTATTTGGTAAAGACTTTGATCTCTTTTTAAATATGGGCACCACATACGCCAATCCAGTGGTACTATTCCAGTCATTAAGGAGTCCCTAAAAATTAGATACAATGGCTTTGAAATGACAGAGCTCAATTCCTCTAGGATCCGTGGATGGATGCCATCTGGTCCAGGTGCTTTATCTACCTTTATTCTGTCTAAATACTTCTGGACCATTTTACTTTTGAGCCATTGTGGATCTTTTGGGGCTGTGTCACTACCACCCCCATTATGGACATAAGCTCCCCCATGCTCCTTTGTATATATAATGTATTTAATAAGTTCGTTTTCTCTTTGTCCCCAGTCACGCACTCTAGATTATTTTGTAAAGGGCCTACATGCTCAGACCTGACATTTTTACTATTAATATATTTTAAGTTAAGTTATTTTAAGTTAAGCAGTCATCTTCACCGCGTGTCAGACCACGCCCCAGCTGCTGACTTTTAATATATGGACACTTACCTGTCCTGGAATCCAGCAATGTCAGCACCCCAGCCAATGTTTCCACCAGCTGTCGGGTGCTGCCATCACCATTGTCGGTAAGGGAACCCAGCAGTGAAGCCTCTCTTACTGGCCCGGCAGCAGGGGAAGGAGGGGGGCCGAATTTGTGACGTACCTCGACGCGATGAGGTCCGACAGAAGTGGGGACAGGGTTCCTGTTAAAAACAGGTACCCGCTCCCCCCGAAAGGTGTCAAATGTGGCACCGGGTGGGGGGCGATCAGATAAGTGGAAGTTCCACTTTTGGGTGGAACTCCGCTTTAACAAGAAGAGTTTAAAGTTCCGATCATGTTGCGCAATTTAATCCTTTTGAAGCTTAGCTTTCTTCCAGCTTGGTAGACTCTCTCTTCCTCAGCAGCAACTAGGTGTGTCTGTGTATTTCTTCCATCTACGTCTCTGTGTCCCAATTCTTTATTACAACACAATCTTTTCCTGTCAGTAAACTGGATACACATAATTAGAGAAATTAAGCTTCTTTGTTTCAGGCTAACACAGTCTGGAGAAATAATCTCTATTCAGAATGAATAAAGACTCTATTAGCAGTCAAATATATGCAGAGGTTGTTGTGTCACAATTTTCAGTTTAAACTAATTTAGAGGAAATAGGTTAAACCCCTTATTAGTTAAAGTGGTTTCTCACCCTAGAAAAAATAAATGCTGTAGCTGCTGACTTTTAATAAAAGGACACTTACCTGTTCAGGGATCCAGCACCATCCTTACCCGGGCTAGTTCTTCAGTAGCCTTCGAGTTTTGGGAATCGGGCAGGTGGCTGTGACAGCTTGCGGCTTCGCAGTCGGCTTCCTACTGCACATGCGTGAGCCGCGCTGCACTTTGATAATGGTCCCACAGCCTTCTGGGACCTGTGACGTATCCCAGAATGCTCCAGGTGAAGAGAGAGGGCCAAACTTCAGCAGATGAAAGAGTGGATACCTGTCAAAAATAGGTATCCGCTCCTCCCAAAGAGAAAATTGATATGCCAAATTTGGTAGAAGGGGAGGGGTCTTAAAGAGGGACTTCCCCTCTGAAGAACAACTTCAGTCTGTGCATGCCATTGCCTCATTCATTCCTTTGAGTGAGCCATACTTCAAGCAGTCATTGAAGGCCATCATGGGTACTGCTAGGCCAGATGAAGGCCATCTAAAGACAGGTGTCCTCTTCCCCCTCCCCCCGAAAGGTGCCAAATGTGACACCTTGAGGAGGGGAGGAATCCAACCAGTGGAAGTTCCACTTTTGGGTGGATTTCCACTTTAAGGACTCCTGACCCCCTGAAATGCCACATTTGGCATGTAATTTTTTTTGGGGGGGGATCAGGTACCTAGTTTTGACAGGTACCCAGCTCCCACCTCTGCTCAGGCTGCCTAGGCGACTCAAGCGGAAGTTCTTCTCACCCACTCCCTCCCTGTAATCTTCTGGGACACCTCCCAAGTGCACAAAAGATTGCCTGGCAATTCAGTACACGCAGCGCGACTTGGGCACACGCAATAGGCATCTGTCTGTGAAGCTGCAAACTGTCATAGCCGGGTGCCCATAGTGAAGATGGGAGGACACAGAGAGAACACGACTGGGGTGAGCACACCGTTGGATCGTGGGACAGGTGAGTGGCTGTTTATATAGAGTCAGCGGCTTCCATTTTTGTAGCTGCAGACTTTTAATTTTCACTTCAGAGACTGGAGCTCTGCTTTAATACTGGTTTAAAACCCCTGTTAGTCGTATGTAGTCTGATCCCATTATGGAGATTTCTTTTCATTTCCTGTCCTAGAGAAGTGAAGGAAGTGAAAGGAAATCTCAAGTATAAGTAATGTTAATGTTAATAACATGCCACAGGAGGGAGCCTCATGGCTAACAGATGACAGATTCAGAAATAAACTTGAAAAACTTAATATAAATAAGTCCCCAGGACCAGAAGGCTTACACCTGAGGGTCCTTATGGAACTCAGTCAGGTGATAGCCGGACTATTGTTCCTAATTTTTATGGACAGTTTACTGACTGGAATGGTGCCAGCTGATTGAAGAAATGCCTATGTGGCACCAATATTTAAAAAGGGCCAAGACATATTTGATACAGTTCCCCACAAGTGTTTACTGTACGGCATGGAGGTCTGTCAGCATGAACTATAGGGTGAGTACCTGGATTGAAAACTGGCTACAATGACAAGTCCAAAGGGTGGTGATAAATGGGGAGTACTCGGATTGGTCTGGTGTGGAAAGTGGGGACCCCCAGGGATCTGTCCTGGGACCAATCTTGTTTAATTGATTCATAAACGATCTAGAGGATGGGATAAACAGCTTAATCTCAGTATTTGCGGAAGATACAAAGCTAAGCAGGGCAATAACTTCTATGCAGGATATGGAAACCATGCAAGAAGACTTAAATAAAATAATTGAGTGGGCAACTACATGGCAAATGAGGTTTAATGTTGAAAAATGTAAGGTAATACATATGGATGCCAAAAATATGAACACAAGTTACTAGCTAGGGGGAGAATCTCTGGGGGAATCTAGGATGGAAAAGGACCTGGGAGTCGTAGTAGATGAGAGGCTCAGCAATGGCATGCAATGCCAGGCTGCTGCAAGCAAAGCCATCAGCATGTATCAAATATGTCTCTGCCCTTTATTAACCACTTCAATACCAGGCACTTAGAACACTTCCTTCCCAGACCAATTTTCAGCTGTCAGTGCTGTTGCGATTTGAATGACAATTGCGCGGTCATGCGACGTTGTACCCAAACAAAATGTTTATAATTTTGTTCCCACAAATAGAGCTTTCTTTTTGATCACCCCTGTGGTTTTTATTTTTTGCGCTAAAAATAAAAAAAGACCGAAAATTTTTGAAAAAAAAAGTTTTTCTTTGTTTCTGTCACAAAACTTTGTATAAGTACATTTTCTCCTTCACTGGCAGGCCCTGATGTGGCTATACTGATGGGCACTGATGAGGACAGACTGATGGGCACTGATGAGGCAGTACAGATTGGCGCTGATGAGGTGGCACCGATAAGTTTGCACTGATGATGGGGCACATATATGCAGCACTGATGGGCACTGATAGGCGGCACTGATAAGCAACACTGACGGGCACTGATATGTGGCACTGATATGCGGCACTGATGGACACTCATTGGTGGCACCGGGCACTGATAGGTGGCACTGCTGGGCACTGATAGGTGGCACTTTTAGGTGGCACAGGTGGGCACTGATAGGTGGCACTGGTGGGCACTGGTGCATATAGCACTGTTAGGGATAGCACTGGCAGGCATCATATATGGGCTCAGTGCCATCCCTACAGTATTACCCTTACCTGGTAGTCTAATGGGGGCTCCCTGGTGGTCCCTGGGCGGCCTCCATATTGTCACCCTGGTGGTCCTGGGCGGCATCCTTATGCTGTCCTGGGGGGGAGCTCCCTGGTGGTCCTGGTCGGCTCCCTGTTGGTCCAGTGGGATGATCCTGAGGGGGGCTGCACTGATAAACGCATCAGGAGAGCAGCCGATTGGCTCTCCACTGCTCCGGTCTGCAGACCTGAGCAGAGGAAAAGCCGATAAACGGCTCTTCCTATTTACACTGTGATCCACCGTCATTGGTCACGGCTGATCACATGGCTTCCGAAGCCTTTTACCTTGGTCGGTAATGCAGTGGGTCAGACTGACCCACGGCACCACCGATCGCCGCGATGCACGCCTCGCGCGATCACGGATTATCCTGAGGACGTCAATAGACGCCCAGTCAGGATAATGAACCCCCCACCCGGCCATCATTTGTCAATAAGCCGGGGGGGGAGTGGTTAAATATTGGTGCCACATTGGCTTTTCTCGAATCTGCTGGCACCATTTTAGTCAGTAAACTGTTCATAAAAATTAGGAACAATAGTCTGGCTATCACCTGGCTGAGTTCCTTAACCACTTCCCGACAGGCCTATAGACAAATGACGGCCGGGCGGTGGTTCCATTATCCTGACCGAATGTTATATGAAGTCCGGCCGGATAAGACGCTAGCGCACGCCCAGACAGAGGCCATCCCCGATCACAGTAAACAGCCAATGAAATTGGTTGTTTACCACGTGATCGGCTGTGTCTAATCACAACCGGTTACATTTGTTAGCAGAATGGGACAGAATTGGAGGCGCACCTGATGCGTGCCCCCGTAGACGTGCACCCCGGCGATCGGGGATGGTGGATGTCCCTCGGACACAGCCAAAGAAATTGTCTGTTTACCATGTGACCAGCTGTGTCCAATTACAGCCGGTCACAAGTGTAAACACAGAGCTGTCACCAACTGCCTCTTCTACTCACACACCGATTGTGTGAGGAGAGAGCGAGGATCAGATCAGTAAGTAAACTTAGTGTCTGTCTACTGCCCATCTGTCACACTATGTACAGTCTGGTGGAAAGAATGGAGAGGGGAGACATGATTGAAACCTTTAAATACATCAAGGGGGTGAATAAGGTTCAGGAGGGCAGTCTTTTCAATATGAAACCAAAATCAAGAACACGGGGACATGACCTCAAACTAACTGGAGGGAAGTTCAAAACTAATCTTAGAAAGTATTATTTTACTGAAAGGGTGGTTGATGATTGGAATAAACTACCAACAGAGGTTGTGAGACAGTCAACAGTAAATGGCTTCAAACATGCTTGGGATAAACATAAATCTATAGTCAGACAACAAGGTTAATGTGAAAAAATAAATAAATAAATAAAAAGGGGCAGACTCGATGGACTGCTCAGTCTTTTTCTGCTGTCACTTTTCTATGTTTCACACGAGCCCACCACCAGTACCGCCACACAGGCCCGCCATCAGTACCGCCACACAGGCCCGCCACCAGCACCGCCCTCAGTACCGTCAAACAGGCCCACCACCAGTACTGCCACTGGTACCGCCACACAGGCCCACCATTTTTACCGCCATTGGTACTGCCACACAGGCCTGCCACCAGTACCACCACTAGTACCGCCATTGATACCGCCACACAGGCCAGCCACCAGTACCACCACTGGTACCACCACACAGGCCCACCATTTTTACCACCATTGGTACTGCCACACAGGCCTGCCACCAGTACCCCCATTAGTACCGCCATCTATACCGTCACACAGGCCAGCCACCAGTACCGCCACTGGTACCACCACACAGGCCCGCCACTTGTACCACCATTGGTTCTGCCACACAGGCCCACCACCAGTACCGCCACCCATCAGTACTGCCATCAGTACAGTCACCCAGGCCCACCATCATGTCTGAGAGAGTATATACACCTGAGGAGGCATATAACATCCTTGCCATTGCGGATGATGAGAGCAGCGGGGAGTTCTCATCATACGATTCTGGTATGGAATACAAGCTAGTAGAGGGCAATGGATCAGAGTCTGATTCAGCAGACCAATCACAGCCGGTCACAAGTGTAAACACAGAGCTGTCACTAACTGATCCCTGCTTCTTCTCCTCACACACCAATCGTGTGAGGAGAGAGCAGGGATCAGATCAGTGAGTAAGCTCAGTGTCTGTCTACTGCCCATCTGTCACACAGGCCCACCACCAGTACCGCCATCGGTACCACCACACAGGCCTGCCACCAGTACCGCCAAACAGGCCCACCACCAGTACCGCCACCAGTACCGCCAAACAGACCCGCAATTTTTATCACCATTGGTACTGCCACACAGGCCTGCCACCATACCGGTACCACCACTAGTATCGCCACACAGGCCCACAACTAGAACCGCCACCGGTACCACCACTAGTACCACCATCTGTAACACCACACAGGCCAGCTACCAGTACCGCCACTGGTACCACCACACAGGCCCGCCACTTGTACCGCCATTGGTACTGCCACACAGGCCCACCACCAGTACCACCACCCATCAGTAATGCCATCAGTACAGTCACCAAGGCCCACCATCATGTCTGAGAGTAAGGAGGCATATGACATCCTTGCCATGTCGGATGATGAGAGCAGCGGGGAGCTCTCATCATACGATTCTGGTTCAGAATATGAGCCAGTAGAGGGCAGTGTATCAGAGTCTGATTCAAGAGGAAACCGCCCCTCCTAGAATAATAAGATCATCAGGACCAAGATCTGAAGACTTGCCCACCACCAGCAGCGCCAGACCCCAGGAAGAGGAGCCCAGTACAAATACTGGAATTACCCAGTCAGAAGAATCCAGTCTACCTTCCCGATGCCGTGGCAAACCCCTTAAGGTTGCCTGCCAACTCAGGGTCCGCTATAATCCCCGATTTCAACACACAGCCAGGTGTACAACCCAACACTACCAATTTTACCCAATTGGATTTTTTTCATTTGTTTTTCCCCCAAGATTTGCTGCAGAATATGATGGACCAAACCAATTTGTATGCAGAGCAATTTGTTTCTGCAAACCCCACTTCATCTTACACCCATATGTTCAATTGGGGACGCTGGACACTGGACGAATTTAACCACTTCCCGACCGCCGCACGACTATAAGTGGTGACAGCGTGGCTCTGTCCCGTTGACCACCGCTTATAGTCGTCACTTTAGTGCACAGCGGCTAGGTGGCACGCTCGTTCTGATTAGAGAAAAACAGTTTTTGTCTTTCTGTGTTCCCAGAACAGGGTCTGGTGTCCTGGAGGCTTCAAAGAGATTTGGGTGGGAGAAGCCTCAACCCCTATCCCCCTGGTCCTAAGCTTGATAGTCCTTCCTGCTGCCTGGACCAATACTTTGTCTGTGCTGACAATGTCACTGCCTGTAATGACCCAGGACTTTCTAGACTATGTTTCTTCCTGCTGCCTGGACCAATACTTTGGCTGTGCTGACCATATTGCTGCCTGTAATGACCCAGGACTTTATGGACCAAGTTTTTTCCTGCTGCCTGGACCAATACTTTGGCTGTGTTGACCATATCTCTGCCTGCTGTCTCTACTGACATCTCTGCCTGCTACCTTGACCAATGCTTTGGCTGTGCTTTGGCTCTGCTGACAGTATATCTGCCTGTACTAACTCTGGACAGTATTCCTGCCTGCTGCCTGGGCGATTGCTTTTGCTGTCGCTGACCACATCCCTGCCTGCTGCCTGGACCGATGCTCTCCTCTGTGGACCACTGCACTACTAAAACCACAGGTAATCTTTTGTTATTTGGTACGTACGTGTTATGTGTTAGAACTATGAAGGGCCTTTAAAAATGTGATCGGTAGTCAGAAAATTATATGCGTAATTTATGCTCCTAGAATACCTGGAGGTGCTACTTGGATGGTGGGCCTTTGTATGTGGCCAGGCTGTGTAAAAGTCTCACACATGTGGTATCACTATACTCAGGAAGAGTAGCAGAATTTATTTTGGGGTGCCATTTTTGCTATGTACATGTGTGTTGAAAATATCTTATAAATGGACAACTTTGTGTAAAAAAATGCGTTTTCATTTTTTATCCAAATTTCCAAAATTTTCTGGGAAAAAAATGAACCATTCAAAAGACTCATTATGCCTCATAGATTATACAGTACATTGGGGTGTTTGCTTTCCAAAATGGGGTCATTTTGTGGGGAATTCCATTGTCCTGGTGCTCCAGGGCCTTCAAAAGTGTAATAGGTGGTTGAGAAATGAGATGTGTAATTTATGCTTGTAGAATGCCTGAAGGTGCTACTTCAGTGTTGGGCTTCTGTATGTGGCCAGGCTTTGTAAAAGTCTAACACATGTGGTATCACCATACTCAGGAGGAGTAACAGAATTAATTTTGGGTGTAGTTGCAAGTATGCATATGCTGTATGTGAGAAATAACCTGTTAATTTGACAAGTTTGTGTAAAAGAAAAATGTCTTAATATGCCCAAGAATTGTGGGAAAAAATTACAACTTCAAAAAAACTTACAACGCCTCTTACTAAATACCTTGGACTGTCTACTTTTCCAAAAAGGTGTTATTTGGGTGGTATTTGTACTGTCCTGGCGTTCACACAGGGGCGATCTGACTTCGGTGCGACTTTGCTAGGAGATTTTAAACACGACTTACAACGCGACCCTTTGCTAGGTGACTTTGCCTGTGGCCAATCAGAGAAGGGAGGGAGGGGGTTGCCTGGGTATTCACTGGGTAAATTGTTTTCTTTTTTCTGTAAAGACGCTTCAATATAGATAAGGGATCCGACTTGGAGACGACTTCCATTGAATTCTATGGGCACAAGTTGGATAGAAGTCGTCTTGAGGTAGTACAGGAACCTTTTTTGAAGTCGGAGTGACTTCAGTAGTGTACATTAAGATGGCTCTCATTCACTTCAATGGGATTTCAAATGTCAAGACTTGGGGCGACACAATTTGGAGCGCAAGTTGCCCCTTAGTGTCTCAAGAAATGAGATAGGCCGTTAGTACATCAGGTGTGATCAGGTTTGATCAATTTTCAGTGACTGGCACCATAGCTTGTAGACTCTATAACTTTCACACAGACTAAATAATATCCACTAATTTGGGTTATTTTTTACCAAAGATATGTAGGAGTATACATTTTGGCCCAAATTTATGAAGAAAAATGACTTTTTTGCAAAATTTTACAATAGAAACTAAAAAAAAGTGTTTTTTTTTTCAAAATTTTTGCTCTTTTTCGATAAAACATTGCAAAAAATAAAAACCCAGTGGTGATTAAATACCACCAAAAGAAAGCTCTATTTATGAGAAAAAAAATAATTTTCACTCAAAGTGTGAGAGCACTGAAAGCTGAAAATTGGTCTGGGCGGGAAGTGGTATAAGTGTCTGGTATTGAAGTGGTTAAGGACCCTCAGGTGTAAACCATCTGGTCCCGGGGACTTATTTATGTTATGTTTTTCAAGTTTATTTCTGATTCTGTCATCTGTTAGCTATGAGGCACCCTCCTGTGACGTGTTATTAACATTAACATTACTTATACTTAAGATTTCCTTTCACTTCCTTCACTTCTCTAGGACAGGAAATGAAAAGAAATCTCCATAATGGGATCAGACGACATACAACTATCAGGGGTTTTAAAGCAGTATTAAAGCAGAGCTCCAGCCTCTGAAGTGAGAATTAAAAGTCAGCACTGCAGCTACAAAAATGGAAGCTGCTGACTCTATATAAACAGCCACTCACCTGTCCCATGATCCAGCGGTGTGCTCACTCCAGTCATGTTCTCTCTGTGTCCTCCCATCTTCACTATGGGCACCCGGCTATGACAGCTTAAGGCTTCACAGCCAGAGATAAAATGATAATTCTCCCTCTCTACAAGACTCTGGTCCAGCCGCATTTTGAATATGCTGTCCAGTTCCGGGCACCAGTCCTCAGGACGGATGTGCTGCAACTGGAGAGGGTCCAAAGAAGGGCAACAAGTTAATTAAGGGAATGGAGGACCTCAGCTTTGGGGAAAGACTACAAGAGTTGAACTTCATCCCTCTGGAGAGGAGACGCTTGAGAGGGGATATGATATCACTGTACAAATACTGTACTGATGACCCTAGCATAGGGAAAACACTATTTAGTGAAAGGGTGTATAAAAAGACACGCGGCCATTCACTTAAGTTGCAAGAGAAGCAGTTTAACCTTAAACTGAGTAGAGGGTTCTTTACTGCCAGAGCGGTAAGGATGTGAAATTCTTTTCCACGAGCAGTGGTATCAGCGGGCAGCATCGATAGTTTAAAAAACGATTAGATGGGCGCCTCAACAATCACAACATACAGGAGTATACAATGTACTATTGACATAAACACATACACACACACACACACACACACACATATCATAGGTTGAACTGGATGGACTGGTGTCTTTTTTTCAACTTCACCAACTATGTAACTATATATAACGATGTAATTAGCACTCAATTAGCGCTCAATTGCTCAATCAAAGCCTGGTACAAAAAGCAGGAATGGTGGGAACTCTGGATGTATGCCAACATCCCAAAATGTGCAAAAATTGGAAAGAACCCTCCGAAGAAAGGGACTTTAGGCATACCCGGATTGGAAACATACAGGCACCATGAATAGTAAAATATGCTAATATTTATTGTTGTAGACATGTAACAACTAAAACCAGGCCAAAAAGCCAGAATACAAGCACTGATAAAATTAAGGACCACATGGACAAAACAAGACAAAACAAAGAACACTGTGCAAAGACATATGGTAATAAAAAGACCCCTGGAGTAGGAGAAACGCTGCAGAAACATCCAACATGTTTCGAGATAGTTGATGGACTCTTCTTCAGAGATGTTACAGAAGGGGTTCTACAATATACAAAATTGCAATAAATAACAGGATAACACAGCAGTTCAGATATGTACAATGCATGACATCGGATGGATAGATCAATATGCATGTCACAACCATTTTCAACCAAGCGGACCAAGCAAGGCACCATATAGCCCTCTCTGGGTAAGAAGAGGGCAAATCTTCACATATAAAATGGTGAGATCAAAAGTTTTGGTTGTATTTAAAAGATTTCTCCTGAAGCTGGCTCGATCATGCCGTGTCTGTAGAGGCTAGGCCGAAAACAACAAATGAACGGCCAATATGCAACCTTTTGGTATAGCCAATCGAGGTCAGGGTCGACGAGGAAAGGGGCCCGGCTGGGTGTATCCAAAGTATGGGCAAAATCTCTGTGTAAAGAGTGTTGAAAGTGCAGGATGTGCTCATTAGTCGGAATGTGTGGGATTGGCTTTTAGGCAAAATGGGGGATGTATCCCTCGAGTCTTGTCCCACGCTGCTTGACATTGCCCCTGCTCTCCACCCGCGGTGCTGCTCCTCAGCTGCGGTGGTGGGAAGGCCAGCGTTTGCCAGTCTGTTTGGGCGTACGTTCTTGACCTACCCGGCTCTTCGGTCCTTTACTCTGTCTTTTTCTCTTCCCCCCCTTTTTTCCCCTTCCCTTTAGCTTTGCTTGTTGCGGGGCTCGTTGTGTTTGCTGCACCCGGTCCTCTGGCATATTGTGGCTGTATTCAGCCCCTATTTGCCTGTGAATGTGATTTGGATATTGGTGCTGTACAGGACTTTGCGAACGCCCCCGCCTCTGCCCCTCTGTCATACGCCGGCGCTTTGTCCATGCTTCTTATGATGCGGCACCTCGTAGTTCTCCTTCAGGTCCGCCAGGAATTGGGCGGAGCCAAAGATGTAAGATCAGGCCCCATTGGTGGATGCCACAGCTCTCCCCTCAGATTGGATATTGATTGTAACTAGGTGGGCTCTTATACCGGTGTAGTACGGGTCTATATTCACAATTGATTTACAAGGAACTTGGTATTAGTTGCTATTAACTACGATAGTTTTAAGGTGATTACTTCTGTGTGTGTATGTGCTTGTATATGGTTAGACTCCCCTCTCGACACCGTAGGTGGTTACCCCGGACTAGAATGTAGAAACCGAGGCGGGTTAAGGACCGCCTGGACTTCCTCTTGATGCTCCACGGCGTAGTATTCTTCGTACCTGTTTCGCGGCCGCATACTGTCTCCCCGTCTCCGCCCCCGCAAGCGTTTCAGGACATGTCGTGGTTATAGGTTTAGTGTAAGTGTCCGTTTATCCCCGACTTATGTCGGTGTTATACGGTCTCCTGGCCCACGTCGTTTGTGTTGCTCGGGGCGTTGTTCGTTTCGATTTCCCTTCCCCTTTTTTCCCCCCCTTCTCTTTTTCTGTCTCATTTCCTGGCT
>BLSH010144746.1:143175-166241 GCA_018402905.1 Glandirana rugosa | reverse complement strand
GAATGTTGCTCTTATATTTCAGATAATAGTGGGAACATTGAAGCAGAATTAACAGAGGCCCGAAAAGCTGTTGGTAAACTTCATTCTATCTCTAATGATGGAATTTTTGCTTGGCTTGGTCAATTGGGGCAAAAAGTGGTTATGTATATTGCATGGTTTATTTTATTAGCATTAGGAATTTTTGTTATAGTTAAGATTATTTTTGTCTGTATTAGTAAATGTACAACCTCTACTATTGAGGCTTTACCTATACGTAGGTCTGAAGATTATGTCTATGACCTAAATTCCTTGTAAATCAAGGGGTGGAATGTAGTACGGGTCTATATTCACAATTGATTTACAAGGAACTTGGTATTAGTTGCTATTAACTACGATAGTTTTAAGGTGATTACTTCTGTGTGTGTATGTGCTTGTATATATACACACGTATACATACTGAATAATTATGCCATTCCTGCATAAATTACAGATGGTCACTTTGTCTCAGGACCACTCTTTTTTTCTGTTTGCAAAGGACAAGACTAGTCTTTTGTTAACACCAGATAAAACTAGCTTTTCGCGCCTTTCTTTCACATATAAAATGTTTAGACAATAGTAAAGCGGGCAGAACCTCGTCCAGGGTGAATACGCCTGGAGTTTGAACCGGCTGTCACTTTCCAGAAATTCTCTGATGTCTTCAGAGAAGTGTGGGGTTCCCTGGAATTGAAACTGAACCTGAATTTATCCTTTGTTTTATCATCTGTACTACATCTTTAATCGAAGCTAAGTAAATCTCTTTTATTACTATACCATTTGTGTGCTGTTTTAATTATTGTATTTCATCCACAAATCTGAAAGGGTAAATATATGAACCTGTCAATAAATAAATAAATGTAACACGGAATTTAAACCATAGTTACAACCGGCATTAGCTGTGTACCATTTCAGTGCGGGTGGACAGCCTTCCTGTCCAGGACTAAGCGCTGTTGTGCAGCCATTATGCTGCACTCCCTGCTCCAGCACTCATAGGCAGGTTTGTGATCCGTGATTCATACCCAACATCCCAAGTTGTTTTCCATTCTCAATGTTTGCTGCATTCTGTCACTTGCTATCACCATGCAACCTCCCCGCCCCTCTCCTCTCCTTTCTTTCCTTTATTTTTTTTTCTTTTTTCTCTCTTCTCTTTTCTTCCTGTTCCTCTTTTCTTTTTCCCTCCCTTCCTCTCTTCTTCCTTCTCCTTTCATCTTCTTCTCTACCTCTGAATCCTATACATGGTGTATTAGGGATACTCTTTTCTGCTATTCAATTACTTAACTACACGATACAACAACTATGTGACTCACTATCTCTTGTATGCTCCCCCACCCCTTCTCTCTTTTCAGCTGGCCTGTAGTTTGGCCTTGTTTCGGCGTCTCCTCTCTTTCTATCCCCCTCTACTCTGACCCATGTGGATGGTGGGCACCTGCGCTATAGATGTATATATACATGTAAGTGGTTTTTACCACATTGGTGGATCATAGGGGCTTTTTGAACTTTGAATTTTGTTTTTGATCTTTGATTTTTGATCATTGATTTCCCTATGCCTTCTAACAAATATAATAAATCATAAAGGAGAAATATGTAATTTAGTAGTGAGTGTACATATAGTTAAACCTACATCTATCCAACAAATTCTGTCCAAATGCACGTGTGGTACAAGCTGCTTTAGAGACTTATAGCACTGTTTGGATTCCTGCATCATTCTTAACATTTATCCCGCCTTGGTCTCTCTGACATATAATCTTTCAACACTGTTTACACAGAGAATTTTTTCATACTTTGGATACACCCAGCAGGCCCCTTTCCTCATCGACCCTGATCTCAAGTGGCTATACCAAAAAGTGGCATATTGTCCGTTCATTTGTTGTTTTCGGCCTAGCCTCTACAGACACGGCATGATCGAGCCACCTGCAGGAGAAATCTTTTAAATACAAGCAAAACGTTTACTTTCAATGATTTTTATTAGAAACGTAGAAGCACAAAAGCTTCAGTAACACAGAAATAAATCACAATTACTTGGTGAAACAAATTGTGACATGTATGGGCACATGGCCCGTTCCGCCAATATAATTGCGGTAAGCTTAGTAATATCGCAGATTCAACCAATACGTAACCAAACGAATAGACAAATCGGTAGCTGAGACATTCAAAACTAATATGCTGATCACTCCTTTTCGCCTAAACGAGTATATATATTCCGAGGTGAGGCTACCAGGGGATCCCGACTTGCCCCTAATGGGAACAAACTGCAAGTCCAGAGCCACCAGCAACCACCCCAGATAATTTGTGGGAAGGAGTCCCTCCCCATTAGATGAGAATCAGCTAGTCCCTAATTTACTAAGGAAAATGTCGCAGCCCAAAGTATTGCTAGATCTCTAAACGGACTATTTTGTATATCAAGTTCCTACCAGGTAAGTACACTAGAAAAGGGATAGGAAAGAAAGAGGGAATAGTGCAGTACAAAAAGAGTGATAGCAAGGAAGAGAAAAGAGGGGGTCGACAGGGGGGAGGTGAAGCAGGAAGGTGTTCCTGGATCATCTGGGGGTAATGGCATTAGGGACTGAAGCCCCTGGAAATAATGGAATATGGGCGAACGCCATCCAAGGTTCCCAGATTAACTGAAAGGATCAAACTCAGTAAGATGGAAACAACCTTCTCCTGAGCCATTATCCAAGTGATTTTGCGCTTTACCGCAGCCAAAGGTACAGACTTTTTTTCCAATACTTGGCTATTGTGATTTTGGTGACCGTAAGTATATAGAGGGCCAATCGTTGAGAATGTTTGCCTAGTTTGTCTATCCAGATTGTCTATCTATATTTTGTTCCAGAGGCTCTGTAGTCGTGGACAGGACCACCAAATATGGAACATCATGCCTATATGGGAGCAGCCTCTGAAGCAAAGAGGGGAAGTATTTGGAAATATTTTGGTCAGAGTGTGGGGAATTCTATACCATCGTAAAAGCACTTTAGTATTGGCCTCGATGAGCGAGACAAAGACTATCCCCTTAGATGAACAACGTAGGCGGGTGTTCCAAATGTCAGGCTCCCAGGATGTGCCGAGATCTCTCTCCCATGCAAGGGCATAGGAAGTTTTACAGCAAGTGTCAGTATGATTTGGGATTACCTGCCTTTCCATCAATATCCAGTCGGGTTTAGCGTGGCGGGAATATACCATGGAGAATTGGGTTAGCTGAGCCGCTTGGTAACACTACCATAAATTGGGGACTCCAAGGCCCCCCTGCTTTCTAAGGCGAAACAAGATGTTCCTAGAACATCTACTGCCCCTGGATCCCCAAATAAACTGTATAATTTTGGATTGAAATTGTAGTAGTTGGGCCTTTTTGACAGGGATAGGAAGGGATCGGAATAAATAAGTCAGGCGTGGAAGAAGGGTCATTAATTGCGTTAATTCAGCTCAGCCAGGATAATTCATATTTTGCCCATGTCATTAGATCGTTAGCTAATTTGAGGAACATTGGGGGGTAGTTGGCCTGATATAACGCCTCATATTTGGGAGTGAGATTGATCCCTAGGCACGGGATGGAGGTAGAGCTCCAGCTGAAGGGAAAATGTGTCTGAAGGTTGGTGACCATGTTGGGGGGGACAGTGACATTCAGTGCCTGTGATTTAGTCATGTTTACTGAGAGCCCTGAAACAATCCCAAATTGTTTAAGCAATGTAAAAATATTTGTGGAGATAAGTGGGGAGGTGACAAAAAGCAATAAATCATCAGCAAAGAGTGCGCTCTCATTATCTCGGTCTTCGCATCGAACCCCTTTAATATTCGGGTTGTGTCTGATCGTTATGGCCAATGATTCAATAGCGATTGCGAATATTAGTGGGGACAAAGGGGACAAAGGGCAACCTTGTCTCGTACCCTTTTCAATTTGAAATGGTTCCGAATAGACCCCCTGTAGTTTAACTTGGGCACTAGGATTCGAGTATAAGGAATGTATGATCTCCAGGAAATTAGGACCGAACCCCCATTTTGCTAGACATTGAATATATATGGCCATGTGAGTCGAAAGCCTTCTGAATATCTATCGAAAGGAGGAAACCCTCCTGAGGAGTTCCCCCATCCCATTGAGAATGCAGAAGGGTAACGGCGTCTATGGCTGTACGTATTTGATCCAGCCCCTGTCTCCCCGGGATAAAGCCCACTTGGTCTTTGTGTACGTATTGAGCAATGAAGGTGGAAATTATTGATTAATGAAATCGGTCTGTAGTTACTGACCACGCTCGCATCTTTTCCAGGTTTGGGTATTACTGAAATTTAAGCTATATTTAGGGCTTTATCCAGGGGAGAGCCGCATCTCAAGGAGTTAAAAAATGTATCCATGTGGGGGGCTAGGGTATGAGCAAATTTTTGGTAATAACAGGCCGAGAAGCCGTCTGGGCCCGGAGCCAAGTTTAATTTGATGCCCTTTATCACCTCCAAAATTTCGGCCTCAGAGATCGAATCTTCCAATGTGTCAGCATGAGCTTGTAGAAGTTTTGGAATGGGGATGCTGTCTAAGAAATTATCCAACTCTGATTCAGGGCATGTCATTTTCACTTTATATAGATCTGCGTAATATCTCTGGAAACATTCCATGATGCGTTTCGGGTTTTGAGTGAAAGAGCTCTCTGCAGTTCTTATTTTGGGAAAGGAATAACAATGCAGCTTAGGGGAAATTTTGGCCGCCAGTTTGGCTCCCATTTTATCTCTATGAAGATAAAACCGGACCCCTGACCATCTGAGCTGTTTCTCTGCTGTATTGGTAAGGGCTTAATTTAGGGCTATCCTGGCTGCATCACATCGTTCTAAGGTGATCTTAGTGGGGGACCTCTTATGAGCTTTGCTCAATGTGAGAAAATCAGCGTTAAGTTTGGTGATAGTGGATCGATGTTCACGTTGTCATTTGGAGGAGAGTTGAATGAGTTTGCCCCTGATTACCGCTTTATGAGCTGCCCAAAGGGTTTCGGGTGAGATCTCAGGGTCAGTGTTTAGCTGCAAATATTCCTGGATTGCTTTATCTAGAATGGTGCATTGGACCGGGTCACTTAATAGGACTTCATTAAGGCGCCATTTAAATTTAGATTGTGATCCTGACGGTCCCTGTATGGCCAAAAGGACCATAGAGTGATCCGAGATAGCACAGTCTTGTATGTACGCTTTAACAGCATGCAGGATATGAATGGCCTGTATAAATATGTGGTCTATCCTGGCATATATTTGGCAGGGCGCTGAATAATGCGTATAATCTTTAGAGCAGGGATTTAGTTCCCTCCAATTATCTACTAGGCCCAAGTTATGGAGCAGGGTGGCTACATGGGTACTTTGTAGGGGTATGTGGGGTATACCCCTATTTAATTTGTCTAGTTTGAGATCAAAGGTTAGGTTAGTATCTCCCCCCATGATAAGAATCCCTTGGATGTGGGGATGTAAATTTGTAACCATAGAAGAAAAGAAGTTAGCTTGATCACTGTTGGGGGCATAGTAGGAAATAAAGGTGTATAACACACCATCTATAGTACCTTTGACCAGCAGGTATCTTCCCGCCATGTCCTTATGGATAGCCGTCAGGGAAAACGTATGTTTGGAAAAGCAGATAGCAACCCCTTTGGTTTTATTGGGGGCCTTAGAGAGATAAAATTGGGGATTATAGCTAATTAAGAAGGAAGGATTATAGGAGGCCTGAAAGTGCATTTCTTGCAGGAGGATAACATCCGCCTTATTAGAATGGTATTCATTGAACAGTTTCCTTCTTTTACATGGGGAGTTTAGGCCCTGTACATTATGTGAACTAATGCGGAGGGGGGTGGAAGTGGGAGTATCAGCCTGCATGGACCAAAGAAGGGGGAGAACTCTGTGACTGAAGATGTGGCCTTACCCCAGAAACTGTAGTCAGAGAGGCTTGCCTTGCAAGACGGAGTCCACCTTGTAGCCGCACAGGAGAAAGATTCGGAAGAGGAACCCCAGATGACAGCCAGGAAGAGGAGGGAAGAAAAGACAGAGAAAAAGAAAGTACTGTACCTGGAAAGAAGAAGCAAGACCGGTTAGAAAACATGGGAGTATTACCAGCTTTACTGCATAACATGAACAAAAAAGAATAATAGTCAACCCTTTACCCATAGTGACAGGAGGGGACCCATCCCCTCCTGGCACTAGAACATAGCCAAAAAGCGTCCCCGTAAGAGGGGGAAGTGACCCGGATCCACTCAGGGATAGGTATAGGTAGAGGCGCAATGCATCCCTTCTGGCCAACCCGCCTATAAAAAAAGGATCTTCTAAAAAACCAAAGTTACCGAAACACCACAGCTTCTATTATCAGAAGGCATGCGCTTCTAAGCGGCTCTCCTCCTTTACCAGTGAAGGGAGAGGCCCACTTTCCTCCGCCTGAACCTGTTCGGGCAAAGGGAAGCTACCCCTCACAATGGCAGCTCAAACCGAAGTATCCATCCGGGCCACTAAAGTAATAAGAAACAGTTAGTAACTCAATGTTCATAAGCAATTTCCAGAAAGGCAGGCAATAAAAGCTAACAGTTAAGAACCCAAATCCAATTTTTCAACCAGAATGTAATGGCAAACCACGGGAGAGGAGGAGAAAAGACCTGAGGTCAGGGGTGTCACACTTGGCAGGCTAAATCCTGCCGAGGAAGAAATGAAGTGTCAGGCCAGATGTTCAAATCAAGTTGCTCTGGCCTCTTTCAATCTTTTGGCCTGTTGTTTCTCCCAGATGGGTTCAATGGGACTTGGTGGTAGAGGCCTCTTCATGGACCCTGGAGCCTTAAGGTGTATCGGGACTGAGGGAGACTGCGAGGTGAGGCCCAAATGCAGAAGAATATGCTCCCCTTCAGCAAAGGTAGAGAAGCCGTGTGCTTTACCGGAATGCGATAGTTCAGACGGAAAGGGAACGGGAATGACCACCTATATGTGATGGAATTTTTTGCCAGGATCTGCAGCAATGGTTACAGTGACCTCCACCGTTGTATGGTGTATTGCGATAAATCAGCAAATATCTGGATTGGATGACCTTTGATGTGAAGCTGTTCCTTGTTTTTTGCTTGACGCATCACCATTTCCTTAATTTTGTAATAGTGGGGTTTGACCACGATATCTCTTGGCAGACCATCTTGTTGTGGTGCTTGGAGCGCCCTGTGTGCACGACCTATTTCCAAATGGTGGTCCGGGATGTCAGGGATTAGGTCTTGCAACAGGGAACAGACCGCTGTATGAGAGTTTTTGAAGGATTCAGTGAGCCCCCTGATCCTAAAGTTATACCTGCGGGACTTATTCTCTTCTTAAGTCATCCAGCTTATTGAGGGCCATGTCCAGTTGCTCATGAAGCTCTTGGATCCGGTCTGTATTCTGATTAGCCTGAGTGACTGCTTGCTCTGTTTTGGCTTCGATCGCTTCAATCCTGGCCCCTAGTTGATGCAGGTCAGATTGTATGGTGGTAGTAATCTGGGCCGCGCTCTGGGCCAAGCCCCTGGTTAGCATTTGTGAGAACATCTCCAATAAAGATGGCAGATCTGTAGGAGGAGAGAGGGGTATATTGCAGGGACCCCCCAAGTGGTCAGGTGTTCGCTGATCGTCCCCCCGTAATGATAGTGTATGGCAGCCGGGGGACCCTGCAAGCTGGGACTCTGAAGGTGCAGGGGAGGCCAGTATCAGATCAGTCTTACCCATTTTAGGGCTGGGTGGCAGGTCTGTGCAGTACGGTAGGTTGCTGAGAGTGTCACTAGAGCCGGGAGGGAGTGCTGGCAGTTCAAAGCTGGCCGTGTCGGGGCTGTGGCGGGGACGTCTGGCAGAGAAGGAGCGGAGCTCTCAGAGCATACGTCCGCACTGAGAGCTGCCGAGTATGCGCCACAACCAGAACTTTTGATCTCACCATTTTATATATGAAGATTTGCCCTCTTCTTACCCAGAGAGGGCCATATGGTGCCTTGCTTGGTCCGCCTGGTTGAAAATGGTTAGTGACATGCGTATTGATTTATTCATCAATGCCATGCATTGTACATATCTGAACTGCTGTGTTATCCTGTTATTTATTGCAATTTTATATATTGTAGAACCCCTTCTGTAACAGCCCTGAAGAAGAGTCCATCAACTATCTTGAAAGCGTTGGATGTTTCTGCAGCCTTTCTCCTACACCAGGGGTCTTTTTATCACCATATGTCTGCATGGTGTTCTTTGTTTTGTTTTGTTTTGTACATGTGGTCCTTAATTTTATCAGTGCTTGTATTTTGGCCTTCTGGCCTGGTCTTAGTTGTTACACATCTACAACCATAAACATTAGAATATTTTACTATACACGGTGTCTGTATGTTTCCAATCCGGGTATGCCTAAAGTCCCTTTCTTCGGAGGGTTCTTTCCAATTTTTGCAATTAAAGCCTGGTGAACACAAGTGACATCTGCTCCAAATCCTTTCTGTTGGTTTTTTATGGAGGCACTTTCATATCTTTTTCATATAACTTTTCATACTGTATGTTTTTTTGCTTCTCAGATTGAAAAATGTATAAATCAAGAAACATGAGGCGTGGTCTGGCTCCGTTCTGTAATGGCTGCATAGTCACGGCTCTCTCCCCCATAGAAGCCCAGCACTCAGCATTAACGGCGCTCTCGACAGCCAAAAATGGTGAGAACCATGCAGAGCATGTCCGCTACCAGATCCCGCTTTCCTCTGAGCCAGGAACCGGAGCTCTGCGTGCATATTCTGAAGATATCCTGGACGAGGCCGGGCAACTCCCAGCAGACCGCAGAAGCCTCCACCTCACATAGGTCCCACTCCCCGTCACCGAGCGCACGCAGGAGCGGGACCCCTGAGCCAACAGCAGCAGAGAGATCTCACCAGTCACCCAGCCTGAACATAGAAGATCTCCGCTGTGTCGCGACTGACATAAAGAACACCCTGGCAGCAGCGATCGCTGACCTAAGAGGAGACATACAGTCGATCGAGCGCAGAGTAGAGGAGGTGGAAGAAACGCAAGCATGCCATGACACAGCCCTGTGTCAAGTACAACAGATCACTGAATCTCATGCCATACATCTCAGGGAGTTTAATCGGCACATTGAGGACTTGGAGAATTGCGGAAGAAGACGCAACCTGAGAATCCGTAATCTCCCTGAGGCAGTAGAACAAGGTGAGCTCTCCCAGGCAGTGGGAGATCCTAGAAAGGCCACCAGCAACCCTGATCCACATGGAACGTATACACAGAGCGCTACTCCCAAGGGGAAGGAATGCTGATCCCCCTAGAGACATTATATGTTGCTTGAATGATTTTCTCATCAAAGAAGAAATACTCCGCAGAGTGAGAGCAAAACGCTGCATCATGCACAGGGGAACAGAGATAAAAAATATCACACTGCAACGCAGGAGAGAGCTGAGACCGTTACTGGACGTCCTTTAGGGCCAGAAACATCATTTACAGATGGAAATATCCATTCTGCTTATCGGCAACGGCGCACGGACATACAGCCAACTTGAGGGTCCCAGAGGATTTGGAACATTTGTGCTCCACATTGAACATCCCCATGATCGAGTTACCGGATTGGTATAGTGATTTTCGCATACCAGCCATACGCAGATCAACTTCTATGGATGGCATACAAGAAGCTGGAAACTTCCATATTCGACGCAGATGCACTCACCCGCACCCGCCGGCACTGCCTCAGGATCAGGGGATTCCGCGAAACAGCAGCCCCACAGCCTCACCGGTATCCTGCAAAGCAAGGATCACTTGAACGAGTACGACTCCTGCCAAACCTTCACCTCTCTGGCCCGACATGGTAGGCAAGGCTGACACCCAGAACAGACTTAAAGACATGACGGCACAAGATATTACACTATAACTCCCGCCACCGAGAAGTTTTACAGCAGCCACTACTTTACCTCTGCATAGGTAACAAAGAATTACCCCATCAGTATAGCACACAAACTCTGCATACCTGCTTTTCACAGGATGGTCTCAAATGGTTACACAGCTACAATCAATGATGCCAGCACACTATGGACTCCACCTGAAGGACGCATCATCCTCATTACGGAGGTTACTATCCACAGCAGCAGTCTACACCTTCCCGAAACTCCCCTCAAGGACTTTCAGCAGTGGATCCCCAGGAGAAACATCGCTGAGGGGCATAAAATGGCAACTGAAGAGCCCTACCACAGACAGCCTAGGAACCTATGCTAGGGGCACCACACATAAAGGTCACCCAGAGAACAGTCAGCTATTACAATGTTAATATGTCATCACCACCTCAATGAGACATACTGCTTGACCCTAAAACGTCAGCTAAATATCTTGACCTAGAAGTTATTATATGTGTTGGCCTCCCTTCGGGAGTAGATTAATAATAACATGCTGGAAACAATAGGCCTTGTACATAGATTTTATTCATGCCTACATACTGTAATGGTGGGATATCTATAGACTGTATAGAGATGTTTTCGCAGACGGTGTCCGGGGGGGGGGAGGAACATTATAATGGCACCGCCACGCGGTGAAGGGGCCACTCGGCACCCAGTGCAGTCTCTCTTGCTCCGCTTGGCAGCGTATATAGGTGAATTATAACATGAACCTTACTCCTGCAGGAAGCGCAGAGGGGAGAAAATTCTCATTCATTTAAGCAACCCATGCTGATCCAAGTGCCGACACACGATCGGATGCTGGACCCTTGAGTTCCTCTTCCCCCCTGGACACCAGGGCACACACAGAAAAGGGGGTCTGGAAGGGCCCTTAAAGTAAAGTAGACTTTTAAAGATTAAGTATGATGTCTCAGGTTACTGCTATTTTTCTTCTTTTTTTTTTTCTTTTTTGTTTTTATGGAGAAATACCATTGTGCTCCTAGACTGACTATCAGTAAAGTGGTGGCCGATCCCTGCTCTTTCCGAGCACCAGTTGATGTGACCCAGGCACACACTTTCGGGCCTTCAATCCTAGATATTTATGATTGTCCCCTTGCCTCCCATGACGGGAAGGAAGAAAAGCTCAGGAGTTTAAGGTTCTAAGTTCAAAAGCCTAACGCTTTTAATATTTGAAGGTTAACATTTAATGGTTACAAATATTTTAAATGCACTCTCTAGCTGACACGACATCTAGGACAGTGGTCGGAGGCCACAACATGCAGAGACCGGGCTCTGGTGCACAACCCAAACGATACTTTCATGAGACATAGAGGGCTTGACCGTGATACACATTTATCACTGGGAGGTAATGGTGTTGGGAACACACTCTCACTAAGGCCTTCCTCCTCACACTCCCTATTCAGAGACCTCCCCAGCACACTGAAAACCCAGATACATACTTCAATACACACAACATGGATCATATATTAATAACCCAGGGAACCGGAAAGCAATTAATTTTTATACCGCACAGTACAGTGGTAGACTATCAGCTAAGGTCTAACTCTACGGCCACACAAAGCAACATGACACACCTGGACGACGGGTACTCACTCATAACCATCCTATATAGAGACATACTGTAACGGATCATATAATCTAGCACCCACTTCAGAACACCTATTGGCTATCTCAAGCTTAAGTAGCAGGGTGGGGGAAACGGGAGAGTGTGTCGCATTTTGTGCTGCAGGCTCTAGGATCCCCCACTATCTTCTGATAACTTACAGGCTTCTAGGGAGTCAGACTGGCTCCATTGCGCTCCCACAGCCTGACAATCCCCCACACAGCAGTTTGGTCCAAAACTGCTGACCCTAGCCACTTATTCTCTACCCCCCATGTGGCCGTTCCGGAAAAACCCCACACCTAGCTTTATATCCCCCTTACTAACCCATCCACGTCCCTCTTCCTCAGGGCGCATATATTTTACTTTCTATAAGCTATTCGCTGCCTATCCCCCCCCCCTCCTAACACAAAAGACACTCCCTTCTTGTTCTTCCCTTCCTCATCCTTTCGGTGCCTCCTCTCGCCTCTCCAACCCCTAAAGTGAGGGTAACTTCGTGAGCGGCCCTCTCTCTGACCGGGCACACTTAGTGGTACTCACGGAACCATGACCCCCACAGAAAAGACCATGATGGAACCTAAAGTCAAACAACTCTCCCTTAAACTCGTCTCGCTCAATGTCAGGGGCCTCAACATACCAGAGAAATGATCCAAACTGTTAAGCCAAATGAAGAATATAAAAGCTGGCGTAGTCTATTTACAGGAAACGTATTTCTGATCAAATAACATTCCAAAATAACTAAACAAATACTTCACCCAAGTTTTCCACGCCACATCCTCTCTTTCAAAAACTAAAGGGGTATCGATACTGATTTCTAAAAATATCCCCATACAAATAGTGGATTCCATTACGGATGATCAGGGCAGATACTTATGCCTTAAAGGCCTCCTCAACAATACACATTTAACTCTAGCCAATATTTACTGCCTGAACAAATCCCAAGTGCCATTCCTGATATCGATAACACAACAGTTTGCCGCCTTTCAACAAGGGACCCTAATTCTTGGGGGTGACCTGAACGTGCCTCTAGACCCTATCCTGGACACCTCCTCAGGGACTTCACATCTACCTTACAGGGCCCTCCAACAACTAAAGATATCCCTTCAAAGCCTCACTTTACACGACACCGGGAGGACACTCCATCCCACAGATAAAGATTTACTTTTTTTTCAAACCCCCCACAATAGAAATCGGAAGCATCCATCGAAGCCATGACCTAATCAGACCATCACCCATTCACAGCCACCATAACATTTCCTGACAAAATTGCATACAGCCCAATATGGAGATTAGACCCAACGATCTTGACAAAGAAAGCACATTTAGAAGAGGTTACTTCCTCCCTCCAGTACTTCAAGGAAAACCATACTCGGGACACATCTCCCATAGCCCAATGGGCCGCACATAAATGCGTGATTAGAGGCAAACTGATATCAATAATGGAAACAATAAAAAAAGAGAAACGCGAGTGACTGGGGGACCTCTACACCAAAATCAAAATACTCGAGTCAATACACAAGCGCACACTTGCAGAACAAGCACACCTAGACCTTCTGGCGGCATGCAAAGAGCTACAGGAGGAGTTGGGACGGGCGCTATGTAAAAATTACATGCTATCACAAAATCTCTTTTACAAGCACAGTAATAAAAGCGGGCATTTGCTGGCGAGTTCTCTCCGAACTAAACAAGCAAGACATATGGTACATAAACTAAATCTCCCCACAGGCAAAACCCTAACCCAAAATGAGGAAATAGCAAGGGAATTCAGGAAATTGTATGGTGAACTATACAACATTCCTTCACCCAGGCCCATGGAGGGATCTTACACATCTCGATTGGAAGACATCCAGAACTTCCTGGATACATTTTGCCCCAAAGTTATAACCCAAGAAATAGCTAAGGACCTGGATAGTCCCATTACAGCAGATGAGTGGAAGCCAGCCTTAAAGCAAACAAAATCAGGGAAAAGCCCTGGCCCGGACGGTCTCCCAGTAGTGTATTATAAATTATGTAGCGATATCCTATGTCACCCATTCCTACATGCCTTTAAATCCATTTCAGCCGAGAACCCATTGGACCCTCACATGCTGGAGGCCCACATAACAGTGTTACCTAAAGCAGATAGGGACCCCGCCCAAATCACAAACTATAGGCCGATCTCATTTCTTAATGTAGATGTCAAATTATACTCTAAGATAATCGCGAACAGGCTTCTGACAGTCCTCCCCCACATAGTGTCGCAGGATCAAGTCGGATTCACCCCAGGACGAGAGGCTAGAGATAACACCATTAAGGCCATCAACATTCATCACTTAATCTTGAGAACGAAGCAAACGTTTTTTCCTGTCCCTGGATGCGGAGAAGGCCTTCGACAGGGTTGCCTGGGACTACCTACATACAGTCATTAAAGCGCTGGACTGCGGCCCGCGCATAATGGAATTCATTGGGGCCCTTTATAGAAACCCATTAGCTAGAATTAGAGTTAATGGCACCCTGTCAGAGGCTTTCAACATCCACAACGGCACACTACAAGGCTGCCCGTTGTCCCCCATCTTATATGTGTTATCTCTAGAGCCTCTACTATGCAGTTTAAGTCAGAATAAGGACATTGCAGGGATTCAAACTATGGACAGAGAATACAAATTTGCTGCATATACGGATGATATTCTACTCTTCCTTTCCAAACCCCTCACTACACTACGAAATTTGCTACAGGAATTTAAACGTTTCCAATACCTTTCCAACTTAAAGATTAATTTTGCAAAATCATACGCTCTGAATATTTCCCTTCCTCAAAGCACAATCACACAATGTAAGCAAAATGTCCCATTTATCTGGCAGAATGACTCAATCAAATATCTGGGTATACATTTACCAGCCAACTTGTCTCAGCTGTACTCCCGCAACTACATCCTAATCCTGAATGACCTTACCAGTGACATTAAGACCTGGAAAAAACCTGTGTTCTCGTGGTTCGGGAGAGCAGCGATCCTGAAAATGAATGCCCTCCCGAGGCTTCTCTATATATTGCAAACATTCCCCATTCATATTCCCCCCTTATTCTTTAAATCCTACAAGAGCATGTGCTCTAGCTTCATTTGGAATAACGGAAAACCCAGAGTACGATATACCCAACTCACTTTACCCAAGAATCTGGGTGGAATTGGCCTGCCGGACCTTTCAAATTACTATATAGTCACACATTTATCCAGAATATTGGATTGGAATCTACATAGTAAACTTTTGGGTAGGGTTGGAGGCGTACTTCAACACTCCCCTCTACAGAATTTACCCTGGATACTACCACGCCACCATCATTCGGATATTAAAAATCACAGACTCATAGGCCCCACCTTACAATGTTTTCACAAGGCTTGCAAACAAAAATCAATCTCCACGCTCATCAGTCCATTAACCCCACTAAAATTGAATCCTGACTTTCCCCCCCGGGAATGACTCACAAATTTCTAGAGACGTCTGGTCCATCCGACCGACTCCTCGCCCACCAATTTTACCAAAATGGCAAATTACTTTCCATGGACCAACTGACCACATGCACTGACAACGCCCCGATTCCCCCCTGGCAAGCGTTGTTGATATCCCACTTCTTAAACTCTATAAATCGAGAGTCCGCTTGCTCCAGAGCCCTTACACCCTTCAAGTCGCTCTGCATTCAGGATAATCCCATGACTCACCTCATATCTACCACACACTCTCTCCTCTTCTCTCACTTTAAGGCTAACAACAACAGAGCATGCCAAACATGGGAGAAAGAACTGGATATACCCCTAACAGGGGGAATTGGGGAGACATATACAACAACATTCACAGAGGATCTTTAAACGTCTCCACTCAGGAGAATGGGCTGAAGATCCAGACAAGATGGTAATGTACACCAGTCTTACTACATAAAATCAACCCCAACATCCCAGTCAAGTGCTGGAGATGCCTCAGCGATAAAGGCACATTGTTGCATATTTGGTGGGACTACCCTGAGATAAAGGGGTTTTGGAAAACAGTACATCAAATCATTAAAAAAATTACAACATTCGATCTAGATTTCACTCCAGCCCAATTCCTGCTGCACCACTCACCCATGGTTCATAAAACATACCATAAATCACTAACAATGCACTTGCTGAATGCCGCAAAATTATGTGTACCAGTACACTGGAGATCCACAACGGCACCCTCCATTAAGGAATGGCTCCTCAGAGTGGGCATGACTGCAGAAATTGAGAAACTTATACATGTAGCCAGGGACACCCCTAAAAAATATAGCACCAAATGGGCATGTTGGATCCATTACACTACTACACCAGAATATAAGAGTTGCATACAAACCACTAACCACGGAGACTGAGACCAACAGAAATAAAGACTGTATCAGAGCTGTGAGGATCCCGGACTCAAACGGACTTAATTAAATAGAACAGACCCGTTTTGGAACTGCCAGACTCGACCTGATGGGTCTCGAATTAATAGGCCATGCCTGGAGTCATCTTAGATGAATATACCAGTCATGACCAGAACTGCAGAGACTAGATCAGGCATTAACCGATTAGGACTTGGCCATACCTTTCTGGTTACAATTGATTTTTTAGTCCATTCAACACTACCAGACACCACTAAACCATAACGAGGAAATACATAAGAGGTACTCCACTTGCGAATCCGAGGGATAAGAATGACAGGTAACACAGTTGCATAACCACCAATCCACCATTAGCCCCTTCGGTTCATGGGGGAACTTCGCCCGTCGGTTGGGGGGGATGCTGGGGGAGGGGTAGAGAGGCGAGGAGGGGAATCCGGTTTTCTACTCCTTCCTACTGTCCTTCTACATCTTTGGTTCCATAAAGTTTTATTGAGCTTATTAAAAGGAACAGTATATAACAGTGTATCAATGCAAGAGACCACGTTACAGCATTATATCTGAAGTTACATAAACTGCGAGAAGGAGGTCCTTCTACATCTTTGTCCTTCCTGTATGGTACTTCCTCCTTCTTCATCAGTAACCCCATATCCAAGATTACTTACTCCCCCTCACCGTTTGAATCATTGTCAGAACGGAAGACAAATGAATCCCACATTAAAACTCTAAACCCTCATTGATGGGCCACTGAAATGTTAATTAACCCTTTACACCGCAAAACAACACTTGTTCCAGTCTTATCCGAACCCAAAACCCAATACGGGTGTGGGCGTGGTCCCCCGCCACAGTAAATTCCCAGATGGGGTGGCGGTAGATACCTAGCTCACACCCGATGACACCCCACTTAGGGAACAGGTAGCAATGATCATATTCTTAACCAATATCTATATCAAATGATAGCTAGGGTTGGAGAGGTTGGTTACCCCACCTTTACACCCTGAACTCCCTCCTCTCCTCTCCCCCCCCACCTAAAGCTCACCCTATATTTCATAATATTAAGATGTGTCTTCAGCTAAACAGTTTATTTCTTTACAGATGTGTTATATACACATGCATACATACATGCTTATTTGTGCTATTTCAGTGTAATGACACTTTTTAAACATGCGTTTTTTTGTAACTATGCAATATCTAAAAGTTGTATTATGCAATGTAAGTTGTAAAATCTCAATAAAATTGTTGTTAAAAAAAATAAAAAAATCAAGAAACATTCCTGTACCCCCCAAGTGTACAGCCTGGTGCCCTGGTGCCTTTGAGGGCTGGTCTGGTGGGAACATGGTCCCCCCCCATCGCCAAATAAGCTACTGGTCTAATAATGCGCGGCTCGCTAGACACTGAAATGTAAGAAAAGTAGGGTCAGAACTGAGTTTGTAAGAATGAACTGGTCAGAAGCAGCTGATTCTTAATTTCCTTTCACCATTGTCTCCCTTTCAAATTTGATTTTAAAGTTAATTTCATGTGCATTTTATTAAAAGACAAACTAGTCTAATGTCTGGCCCTTGTTACAGAACTTCTAATCACTTATCAGTGGCAGGGAACAGACGAAAAGGTCACCGCCTGTACAGCATTTCAGCAGAACAAAATACTTTAACCCTGGCAGATGTTCAGGAAGTACGAGGCCATCATAAATCAGTTTTTGTTCTATTTCAAGTCATGTAACAAACTTGTCAGTTGTTGTTTCAGACAAAAACAACATTCCGTGGTCTTACAATTCTTTGTGATAATATTACAACTACCAATTTCTCTGCCAAACAGAAGCATGTGTTGTTTAAATGGTACAGAATATTTATTTAGCCAGGTTCAGTTTAAAGTGTAACTAAAGACAAAACTTTTTTTTCCATTTTGGATAGAATACGTTTTTTTTTCTGCCAACTGTGTCCCATTGGGGAAACTTCCCTTTACTTCCTGTCCCATAGCCAAACACGAAGGGAGAAGAAATCCCTCCAAAGTGAGGGAATCTCGGTGTGTCACCAGGGTCACCAGAACTTCCTCATTGGAAGATTTTATCCCTATTACTGTTCTGATGTCAAGCCAACCCAAAATTTGGGATTTTCTTTTTTTTTTTTACTTTCCATGATGATGGAATAGAGAGGATGAATGAACAAAAAAAACAAAAAAAAAGCCTTTAGTTACTCTTTAAGTAACAAAGATAATAAAATGACTTATGCTACCTGACACCATACTTTAGCCAATGATAATGCTTATTTTTTGCCAAGTTCTGAAAGTCTTCAATCTTACTGTGGTGAATATTTTATTCTTAGATACAATACACAATGACAGAATGTTTTACTAATTATGATTTTACTAATTATGATTAGAGTTGAGCGAACCCGAACGGTAAAGTTTGGGTCCGTACCGAACTTTCGGGTGTCCATGTCCTAAACTCGAAAGTTTGAGAAAAAGTCTGGGTTCGGTTTCTGAGTTCTGGTATTTTATCACGCATGTTGAATAACTGCAAGGCAGCAAATCAACAAGCGTTTCACTGGTTTTCCCTAGAAGCCATCACAGCCATGCCTACTGGCTATGTGAGGGACAGATTGCAGATATATATAATATAACATCTCATCGATCTGACTGTGGACTAGGTAGAGACTACTACTACTGCTTTGAGGGACAGATTGCAGATCTCATCCTGCATTACAGAACAATCTGCTTTGAAGGACAGATTGCAGATCTCATCCTGCATTATCGAACGATCTGCTTTGAGGGACAGATTGCAGATCTCATCCTGCATTACAGAACAATCTGCTTTGAGGGACAGATTGCAGATTTCATCCTGCATTACAGAACGATCTGCTTTGAGGGACAGATTGCAGATCTCTTCCTGCATTACAGAACAATCTGACTGGACTAGGTATAATCTATTGCAGATCTCATCCTGCATTACAGAACGATCTGACTGGACTAGGTGTAGTCTAGGGTCAGGTTCCTGCTGTTGCTGTAAAGGGACAGATTATTGTTCTATAATCTTCTCCTAGTTCTAAAGGGAGAGGTTCCTGCTGGTCCTGTAAGGGACAGATAATTGTTCTATAATCATCTCCTAGTTCTAAAGGGAGTGGTTCCTGCTGGTCCTGTAAGGGACAGATAATTGTTCTAAAATCATCACCTACACCTATAGGGTCAGGGTCCTGCTGTTGCTGTAAGGGACAGATTATTGTTCTATAATCATCTCCTAGTTCTAAAGGGAGAGGTTCCTGCTGGTCCTGTAAGGGACAGATAATTGTTCTAAAATCATCGCCTACTCCTATAGGGTCAGGTTCCCGCTGTTGCTGTAAGGGACAGATTATTGTTCTATAATCATCTCCTAGTTCTAAAGGGAGAGATTCCTGCTGTTGCTGTAAGGGACAGATTATTGTTGTATAATCATCTCCTAGTTCTAAAGGGAGAGGTTCCTGCTGGTCCCGTAAGGGACAGATTATTGTTCTAAAATCATCTCCTAGTTCTATAGGGAGAGGTTCCTGCTGCTCCTGTAGAAGAAGAATAATTTATTATTCATTTTTTTTGTATTAATAAATACTTAAATAGTGCTACATAGTACATTTGCGGGCAGAATGAGGAGAGCGACAAATAAGGGACGTGGTCGTGGTGCTGCTGGTGCTGCTGGTGTTGGTGAACCTCCTGTTGGAAGGAGAGGACGTGGTCGATCTGTGCCGGCTACACGCACGAGTGAAACACCTTCCTCAGGTGCGAGTAGCCGACAGAACCTTCAACGTTATATGTTAGGCCCGAATGCCGTTCAACGAATGGTGAGGCCAGAACAAGTACAGGTACTGACAATGCCTCCAGTTCCTTCACATTGTCTCCCTCCCATTCCCTTGATGAAAGCTCAGAGTTGGCACCTGAACCCCGTGGCCATCTGTCTTTCACCTCAGCCCCTTGTAAATTAGCCAAGCTGTCTGGGCCCCAAGTCATGCAAGAGACTCTTATGCTTTTCGATGACTCTCCTGGTGTGCTTTCCGTGGGCCATCCACATAGCCCTGCCCCAGAAGTGGAAGACATTGAGTGCACCGATGCCCAACCACTTCTGTTGCAGGATGAGGACATGGAAACTCCAGCGCAGCACGTCTCTGATGATGACGAAACACAGGTGTCAACTGCTGCAGCTGTGCAGACTGACAAGGAGGGCAGTGGTGAAGGGTGGGTGGAAGATGATGGGGAGGAGGATGATGAGGTCCTAGACCCCACATGGAATGAGGGTCATGCGAGTGACATGTGCATTATGGAGGAAGAGGTGGTGGTCGCACAGAGGCACCAGCACAGCAAAAGAGGAAGCAGGTTGCAAAGCGGAGAGAGCGCCCCCTAGACAGTAGGCCTGCTACTACCCACCGCACCCAGGGACCTAGCACACCAAAGGCAGCTCAAAGGCGTTCCCCCGCGTGGCAGTTCTTCAGACAATGTGCTGACGACAAGACACGAGTGGTTTGCAAGCTGTGCAATGATAGCCTGAGCCGAGGCATAAATGTTCTAAACCTGACCACAACCTGCATGATCAGGCATCTAAAGTCAAGGCACAAGCTGCAGTGAAATAATTACCTCAAAGTCCAAGAAAGGTCTCGGCCTCCTCCTGCTTCCTCTTCTGCTGCTGCCTCGGCCTCTTCCTCCACCTCTACAGTGACAGTGTCACCTGCCACCCAGCACACAGAGCATGTGACAGCACCGCCACCGTCCCCAAGCATTTCCAAAGGGTCCCATGGAAGCTTACAGCTCTCCATCTCCCAAACACTGGAAAGAAAGAGGAAGTACCCCCCTACCCACCCGTGATCCCTGGCCCTGAATGCCAGCATTTAGGGCCAGGGATCACGGGTGATGCTGTCATTCCGTCTGGTGGACACGGACAGTTTTAAAAACCTGATGGCGATGGGTGTCCCACAGTATGGGGTTCCCAGCCGCCACTACTTTTCCAGGCGAGCCATCCCTTCCCTGCACAAACAAGTTCTGGAGGATGAGGAGGACGAGGAAGATCATCATGAGGAGGAGGAGGAGGAACCGCAGCAGAGTGGCATTCAACGGAGCTCGTGGGCATCACTGGAGCGTGGCTGGGAGGATACGGATGACACAGATGAAACACCTCCCACAGAGGACAGCTTGTCTTTGCCTCTTGGCAGCCTGGCACACATGGCTGACTACATACTGCAGTGCCTGCGCAACGACAGCCGAGTTGCCCACATTGTAACTTGTTTTGATTACTGGGTGGCCACCCTGCTGGATCCCCATTACAAGGACAGCGTGCCGTCCTTAATTCCCTCACTGGAGCGTGAGAGGAAGATGCGCGACTACAAGCGCACACTGGTAGAGGCGCTGCTGAGGGCATTCCCAAATGACCCCGGGGGCTCAGTGGAAGCACAAGGCGAAGGCAGAGGAGGAGGAGGAAGAGGCCGCCAACGCAGCTGTGCCACCGACAGCACCTCAGAAGGCAGGGTTAGCATGGCCGAAATGTGGCAAAGCTTTGTCAGCAGCCCGCCACAACAAACAGCACCACCAGCGGATAAGCAAGGTCTTAGCAGGAGGCAGCATTTCTGCAACATGGTGGAACAGTATGTGTGCACATGCCTACACGTACTGACTGATGGGTCTGCCCCATTCAACTTCTGGGTCTCCAAATTGGGCACATGGCCTGAGGTTGCCCTTTATGCCTTGGAGGTGCTGGCCTGCCCTGCAGCGAGTGTATTGTCTGAACGTGTGTTTAGCACGGCATGGGGCGTTATCACAGACAAGCGCAGCCACCTGTCCACAGCCAACGTGGACAAGCTAACGTTTATTAAAATGAACCAGGCATGGATCCCACAAGACTTGTCTGTACCTTGTGCAGAATAGACATTTAGACCGGCCTCACACAGCTATTGATATACTTGTTTTTTTGAATATGCCTCAATATTTTGGGGGCTACCCCAATTAGAAAAAAAAAACAAACAAACAACAAAAAGTGTTGGCTACCTCCTCCTCCTCCTCCTCCACCACCACCGCCACTTCCACCTACACTGCCACGGTCACAGCCTAGTCAACCTCTAGGCTCCTACTCCACATCCACCCCACCTTCCCATTTTTATTTTTGTTATTTGATTTTAAGTTATTTTCCCTATCCCCATTTTTTTGTAGGGCACTTGTCCTACTCTTACCCCCATTTTACTTCCTTTTGCAGCCCTCTAGCTCTTGGCAGGACTTTTTTACAGCCATTTTTGTGCCGAAAAGTTTGGGTCCCCATTGACTCCACCGAAAGCGAAGTTCGGCCGGACCCGCCGAACCCGAACATCCAGTTGTTCGCTCAAATCTAATTATGATATGGTAAAGGTTGTGTCAGAATAACAGACAATGCTGTAAAACTTCTATTCTGCACAGCACCAGATAACCAAATACATGCTGTATGCAAAATATTATCAAAGAAATAGATATGTGCCAGTTCTGGGTACAGTCATTGGAGGGATGGGCACTTTGTGCCATTGATAATAACTAGAGTTGAGCGAACCCGGACTGTAAAGTTCGGGTCCGTACCGAACTTTGAGGTGTCCGGGACCCGGACCCGGACTTTTCAAAAAAAGTCCGGGTTCGGGTCCGGGGTTCTGGTAATTTTAATGAAAAATCTTAAAAATGCTGTAAAAAAGCCCAGGAAGGTCCTAGAGGTCTGCAAAAGGAAGGAAAATGGGGGTAAGGGTGGGACAAGTGTCCTACAAAAAAATGGGGACAGGAAAATAACTTTAAATATTTTTAAAAAAATAAAAACATAAAAAATGCAAAAATGGAGATCATCTTCAAAATGGGTTTGAAAAGTATTAATTAACATTAGAGGCCATAGAACTGTTCTAAAATCATCTTCAAACTGTGTCAAAAAAGTATAAATAAGCCGGGAGTACCCATATCACTGTTCTGCAAAATGTGTGTGTCACTTTAAATGAAACCGGGAATCAGTGCACATCTCTTCTGCACAATTATTTCAAGTCTGTGTGTCACTTTGAATCAAACCGTCAATCATTGCACATCTGTTATTCACACTTCTTTTTAAAGTCTGTGTCACTTTAAATGCAACCGTCAATCATTGCACATCTGTTATTCACACTTCTTTTTAAAGTCTGTGTATCACTTTAAATGAAACCGTCAATCATTGCACATCTGTTATTCACACTTCTTTTTAAAGTTATTAACACGTCTTCTCTACACGTGACTAAGGGCC
>BLSH010144746.1:126675-141161 GCA_018402905.1 Glandirana rugosa | reverse complement strand
ATAACAGATGTGCAATGATTGACGGTTTCATTTAAAGTGATACACAGACTTTAAAAAGAAGTGTGAATAACAGATGTGCAATGATTGACGGTTTGATTTAAAGTGACACACAGACTTGAAATAATTGTGCAGAAGAGATGTGCACTGATTCCCGGTTTCATTTAAAATGACACACACATTTTGCAGAACAGTGATATGGGTACTCCCGGCTTATTTATACTTTTTGACACAGTTTGAAGATGATTTTAGAACAGTTCTATGGCCTCTAATGTTAATTAATACTTTTCAGACCCATTTTGAAGATGATCTCCATTTTTGCATTTTTTATGTTTTTATTTTTTAAAAAATATTTAAAGTTATTTCCCTGTCCCCATTTCTTTGTAGGTCACTTTTCCCACCCTTACCCACATTTCCTTCCTTTTGCAGACCTCTAGGACCTTCCAGGACTATTTTACAGCATTTTTGTGCCTAAAAGTCCGGGTCTCCATTGATTTCAATGGGGTTCAGGGTCCGGGACAAAGTTCGGGTTCTGTCCGGACCCGAACCCAGACTTTGTCCCGAAGTTTGGCCGAACCAGCAGAACCCGGACTTCTAGAAGTTCGCTCAACTCTAATAATAACAATTGAGTGGAACAATGTATACAAATAATAGGCACATTTTTACAGATGCTGCCTAGGTGTATTTCCACTGGGCGCAATTATTGGCTAACTATTTTAGGGCAGGTGCTTCATGTCGAATGAAACCAAATATACAGCACTAACAGGTACTTGAATACAAACAGTGCAATCCGAAAGGTATACACAATTGCATATTGAATTAAAAACAATATATCAAATTCATGCTGACAATATCATAACAAATTATTTTAAAGTTGAAAAGGTGCAAATAGTGCTTAAAGTGCTTGCTGTCTTCAAAGTGCCAACGGTGCCAAGGTGCTTCAAAATGTGTGGGGTGTGTACCTCTAATGCATCCCTACTCACCAAAAGACCATGACCACCAGCTTTTCAGTCTGGAGGTCAGGTCAGGCTTGTTAGTCAGATTCCTTTTGGGGTGACTAGCCCAGGATACGGGTATTCAGAATAATCAAAATTCCTGGAGACACTCCACATTAAAAATAGAGAAGAGAAAGGGGGACCACAATAGTGAAGTACTGTATGCACTGCTTTATTGCGCACAACAATCAAAGTACTCACAGAATCGCGGATGTAAATGAGCCTGTAGTAACAACATACGAACGCTGGACTGCGTGCGTTCCACAGAGAACCGGAAGTGACGTCCATGGAAACCAACTGGCCGGAAATTACGTCAACGCGTTTCACCTATCATCAGGCATCATCAACGGACATAATTTCCGGGTTTCCTGGGTGAATTTATACACACGGAAGGCAGCCCCTCCCACTGTACAACTCGTACTCATTCGTCAAGACATTTTTCACTCTCACGGAGGGTGGGAACAATCAGAGTGTCCCCCGCAAGCAAAAAGAGAGTACAATATCAAAAAAAGAACTTGTTACCGAGAGGTCATTTCCGGTTTTGACAAAAAGTTCAATTTTAGCAGTAAAATGCATGCCACAAAAAAGAGTTATTTTAATATAGAAGTCTGGATACAAATAAATCTGGATACAAATAAAGAAAAATACAAAAAATGTATATATATAAAAAAACAAAAAATTAAATTAAAAAATTAATATAAAAATAATACAAAAAATATGAAAAAAAAAATTAATTTTAATTTATTAGATATAATTAAAAATATATAAAAAATAAAAAATGAAAACATTTGTGAAACAAAACCATATATTGAAAAAAATTTTAATTAAAATTTAAAAAATATATATAGCAAATTTGTAAAAAATTATTATTATAAAAATATATTATATAACTGTTAGGTAGAACATGTTTAAACGTATATTAGAAATTAGAAAGAAAACAGTTAAGGTCTAGCTCAATGTTCAGCCCAAGGGGGGCCAGTGTCCCTAAACGATGTATCCAGAATGTTTCGTTCTGGGAAACTGCTTTTTTAAGATTACTCCCCCTCCAATTGGACTCAGTTTGGTCTATACCACAAAAGCTGAGCAAACTGGGATCTTTTTTGTGGTGTATCCGAAAGTGGTGCTTCATGTCATCTAAAATATGGGTCTAAAACTGGCTATACATTAGTAGAATTCGTTCAGAATTTTTCATTTTACAATGTTCATTTGATTTTCTAATAATTAGTAGGGCCAGGTCGACATTCAATTTCGACCACAGAGATAATAAAATTGAAAGGAACAGAATGGAAATTTTTTCTTGAATGAACAAAGTCCAAAGTACTTTTGAACTACATTCATCAAGACACTGAATGTTCTAGGAATTTTTGTATGAATGTTTATATGAACATTTATTCAAAATCTATTCTTGTAATCGAAATGCTTAAGCTACCTGCACTCTCCGGGAATGATCTCCCACCTATACACTGCTCTAATTTCTAAATCCTCTCCAAAACCCCTCTCCCAAGTGCACAACTGGGAGAAAGACCCGGAAGTGCGTTTGAAACCAGAGGATGGGACACAAATTTGTCATACCACTAAGTTCTGATCCTGAAACGCAGCTGAGGGCGAGACCAACAACTAAGTACTTCACAGATGGCACATGGTGCCAACCAGATTGGCCTGGGCTCAAACAGATACTCCCCCATCCCACTTTTCCAGCTGCTCAGACATGGGCACAATCTTCTACACCTATTGGTCCTGCTAGACTTTCTGGACCCAAGTATACAACAACCTAAATTGGCTTAAGGAGAAGCCAATACCTATGACACCACAGGAAGCACTCCTTAATCTACAACCCACAAGGATCACGAAACAGCAACACATTTTCTTGACCAATATACTGACAGACGTGAAACAGATGATAGTGAAAGCTTGGTTGAAGTACACCCTATCTGTATCTGAGGGTAAATTCTGCATGCAGTGGGTGTTGGTCAATGGAAAACTCAGGGCCAAATTGCAGGGAATTTTGATAAAATTTCACTGCGTTTGGGACCCCTGGGTCTTTCACTGTCTCCTAATGGAGTTTGATTGTTGCCTTCTCGAACTCTAAGACATCTTGCGGTCTAAGGCGAGGACTTCACAAAGAAATATGGACCCCCCGGGCATCTCTTCCTTTCCCCCTCCCCCTTTCCTTTCTTTACCAACCCCCACTTCTTTCCTGTGTGTTTTGCTTTCCTGTTACTCTCTAATCTGTTCTCTCGAATCTTGTTTGTTCACGTTTCCGGTTTCAATGTCAGTATTACCAAAAAAGATGGTATCATTGAAGATAATGCTGTATGTTATTTTCATGTCATCTCTTATATGGCTGATAAAACTTTTTTTTACTCTGCTGTATTTGTTGATGTAAACTTCAGTACTCTCTGATACGCTTCCAAATGTTTAGCTATTAGTTAGGTAATTTGCTTACCCTTAGTGCCTTGTTGTACTTTTAGGCCTCATACACAGGGACGTTTCTAAAAAAATAAACAAAACGTTGGGCCCGACGTCAAGGAAAAAAAGTTGGCGTTTTTCGGCGTTATGCATCGGCGTTTTTGAGCGTTAGTGAGCGTCGGCGTCAATAGGCGTTTTTTTAAAAAAATCATCCCTCTGCTATTTTTCAACCTAAAAACGTCGGCGTCAAAAAACGCCGGAAAACGCCAGTATAATAATAGGTGGCATTTGTTGGCATTTGTTGGCATATTGTGGCGTATTGTGGCGTCGGCGTCAAAAAATGCCAAAACGTTACAGCCTCAGAACGCGATGGCTGTGGGTTCTAGTTTCAGCTCACTAACGCCGACGTCATCTACAGCTCAAAAATGCCAACGTTTTTATGGGGCCATTGACTAACATGGAGAGCTGCAAAAAACGCCAGAAAACGCCGGCGTCAAAAAACGTCCGTGTGTATGAGGCCTTATGCTTGAAAATAATAAAAAAAAAACATTAAGTAAGAAATCTACTATTGAATGGCCAGCTTAATTTTGCAGCACAAATGCAATGACTGCCTGGCCAAATTTGGACCAGGGAAAATCAAACGTTGTTTTTAAAAGAACCCACATTTTTTAATATAATGATATTAGCATGTAGTGCCCCCTTGCGGAGGGTTTTTTAGCCAGTTCCTGATGTAAAATGTTTTTAGGAGTGGAGGATTTGAAACCCTGTTTCAATCACTCCGCCACTACAGCTCCTTGGCCAACATGTAGAGAGGGGTTACTTCCCTTTTAATTGTTACCCCTCTGATGCCGCGCATGTTTTTAAAGCATGGGAGGGGGCAGTTTGAGTCAGTGTGGAATTGAAGTGGGCCAAAAACAAGACAGAAGAACAGAAAGAGAGATGTGTTCTCTCCCTTATCAAGGACCGCAGGGCTAAAGTTTGACCATACATGGATTGAAATTCGGCCAATTCAGCAGAGACCAGCCAAATTTTTATCCATGCATGGGCTAGCTGGTTGTATACAAGTCAATCTTACGTACAACCAGCCTGACTGTTTTTCTCTGAATAATCAGTACAGCCAGCAATAGCCGGCAACACGGATCACTGTATTCTGCTGGTGGGTAAGACTCCCTGGGGGCAGAGCACAGTAGCGCTGCAAGAGTGATTCCCATATCCACCTTGAATGTACACATGGGGAATCAGCATTTTTTTATATCACTCAACCCAGTGATTGAACAAAAAAAAATTATAATGTATGGACTGCCCTAAATGAATGTGAAAAAAAGGATGTAATGTGAGTATTTCAATGCTCCCTTCCTCCATCATCAAGATTTCAGATTGTTCTGACTGAACTTTTATTGCTATATTTGGGATAATTTTACTGCCATTAAAAGGGAGTATTCTGTTTTTATTGTGGGCGTGTATATTTATTTACTATTGACATTTTTTTCCTAAATAAGTAGGGGTAGTATGTACCCTCTACTTATTCCAGTATAGGAGCCTCCTTATTTTTAAAGGGGGCTCCCGGATTCTGACATGCTCCCTGCCCACAGACCTCCACAACCACCGTGTCAGGGTTGTGGGGAAGAGACCCTTGCCCTCAGCATCATGGAGCCGCCCTGGCAAGGTTCCCCCCATGTTTAGGGCAAGAGGCCTGGCATGGTTCAGGAGGGGGGGCGCATGCTCATATCCTCCCTTTCCATACTCAGATAAGGGTCTGGTATTGATTTTTCAGTCACCCGCTCTTTTTTATCTTGTTTTTTTTTGCATGAGATTCCCTTTAAATTTCACACAGTTTTTTCTTTTTGTACACTATCTCTTTGTTTACATTCACCTGTTACCTGTAATACTCATTGCAGGCTGACAGCTGAACATGACTGGTGGGGATAAGTCGCTGGTTTTTAGGATGTTGACAGGCCCTGGCTTCCTAACAACCAGGAGCCCTGAGTAGGATGCTGTCACATATAGCAGTGGTAGTAGAAGTAGACACTTCACACTGCAGCTGGGGGTTCACTCGGCTGAACACCCATTCAGTCGGCCTTCACATCTTCGTAAATTCATAGAGTTTCTACACAGTGCTGAGGTCTCCTTCATATAATTTCTCCTGCTGGTCAAATGTTCTTAGTCTTTAGTGTTAGCCTGTTTTCTCTATTGGTGAATGTTCTTTAAAGTGGTTGTAAAGACCCCCCCCCCCCCCAAAAAAAAAAACCTGCAAAGAAAAGGTATAATGAGCATACTAGCTCATTATGAAATACTTACCTTGGAACGAAGCTGTTGCAGCGGTCTCGGCACACCGCTGTGACTGGCGACATGCTGCTTCTGGGTCTGCGGCTCCGTCTAATCATAGTGTGGGCTCCAGTGCTGTGATTGGCAGAGCCACGCTGACGTCACTCCCGCGTATGCGCATGGGAGCCGTCATTTACGGCACGTCAACAGAAGAAACGGCACCCGGGGCTAACCTGGGTGCCGATTCTTCAGTGCGCATGCAGACGTCGGCACATGCCGATACAGGGAATATCTCCTAAACCGTACAGGTTTAGGAGATATTCCCGGGACCTACAGGTAAGCCTTATTGTAGGCTTACCTGTAGTTTACATTTGTTGTCATGAGTTGACAACCACTTTAACTCTTATGGTTGAGCATTGTTATGACTGCAATTTTTTTAGTTTCAAATGTTAGAGATTTAGAGAATATTACATTTTTCTGGCGAAAGACAGCAAATAGAAACTGATATTTCACACATACAGTATTACAAAAATGTAAGTGGAAGTAAAGTCTTTTTTGGACTTGGATGGATACCTCCTAAATGTGTGGTGTTTAGGAGATATTCCAAATGGATGTAGCCGGTGATGTCACTGATGCATGTGCTCTGAAGATCCGGCATATCGTGTCGGACCTTCAGAGCTCCATGCCACAACCAACGGCACCCGCACATGCACGGGAGTAACGTCTTAGTGGCTCCAGCCACTCAAACAGCGGTAAGGAAGACTGAGTGAAGATAGAACCCTGTCAGCGGTGACAGCGGGCCACTGGAAGGCGTCGTTCTAAGGTACGTATGTCATAATGTGCTAGTATGTGATGCACACTAGCACATTATGCCATTGCCCTTCCAGGGGATTTTTTTATTTCTTTTTGCCACCATAGTTTACCACTGTTTTAAGGGTGTTACATTTATGAGAATGGTGAGAAATTCAGAAAGCTGCATCAACTGCATCCCTTTATCAGTCAAGCCTTAGGAAGTATGTCACCAAAAAATGAAACCCCTGTTGTAGAGCATGCTTAAACTCTTAATAGTATCTTAGTGTAGACTTCTAAGAAAAGCAGTGAGCAAAAAAGGAAATTACTAGAGGCATTTTCTATACCATTCACTTAATTTTTTGACAGTTTTAGAAAATTACAGCCGCTGCAGATTGAAATGGAGTGGTATTTTTTTTACAATTTTTTTTTAAATTAGAAAACAGCTCATATAGCAATTTTATTTGCAATATAAATTTTTTTAACAAAAGTAGAGTTTTCCTTTAAAAAATTCCAAGTAGGGTTATGAAATGTGAAAAACAAGCTTATTATTCCTCTGATAAACACTCATCAAACCCAATGGGCACTGCTCTATTAAAAGCCAGTTATATCAGTAAAACAAGAAAACAAATGATAGGTAACTGAGTGCACTGCTCAAAGAATAAAAAAAAAACACATTTATTTAATAAGTGGTAGGGGTGGAAGCATTAACAATGTCTATCCTTTCCATTTATAAAATAAATACAATTTGTACTTTTGTCTCCTCTGATATGAACAGTGCACTCAGTTACCTTTCATCTGTTTTCTTGTTTTATTGAATGACATGAAATGTTGCTGTTATCGTGTTTGGTCCATTTGATGTCACTATCTACCAATCTGTTCTGAACAGGGCACATATTCTGAGAACTGTTCATTTCTAATGGGAAGTTCCTGGGGGTCTGGTGTAGACAGTGGCATTTCTTTGCTCAGACCTTGTTGCCCACAGACAAGCAGGATGCTCTTTACCACAAGCTTTGTTTCCTGCCGAGAATCCAAAATTAAAAAAAACAGAACTATAATTATATATATATATATAAAATAAATAGCAGTCCACACTACCACATCTATTACTTATCTTTGCATCTTATATGAAGTTCTGTTTTCTTGATTCTTAGTTTCAGCATGCTAAGAATGGAGAAGTAAAAGAACAAAAAACACAATTAGAGAAGAATATGCATTACAAGGTGGTCTACTACAAAGTATGCTGCAGGTTTAATTCGCCCTTCTACACTAAAAATATGCAAGGCCAATGTAGCCCAAAATGTTTCTGCATTAAATATCAAACTAAGACATACCAAAACTCAGCTGAGTGCCCCTTTAACAAGTCTGTTAATGGTGATTTACTGTCCAATCACTGTCCACTACTGTCCAATTTGCTAGGGCTGTGTAGACGTCAGGACTAAACTGGCAAAAAATAAAATCCTTTGGCAGATAAAACAGCTTCCATAATGTATAAAGCTGTTTGCCTGTATTTCTTTAATGGACAGTTCACACCATATAGGGTGCGTGCGCATGTGCAGGTTTTGCACATTTGCTTGCAGCATATTTTTTGATAGCCATTAATTTCAATGGCCAGTTGAATGCCCAAAAAGTACAGCAGGTATGACTTTTTAAATTACACTGCACAAAGCTGCATTCACATTTGCGAGATGCATAGGGGTATCATTAAGAATAAATGGTACTCCAACATAAAAAAAAAACATAATGCATATGTGGGTGCAGTAAGAATGAGTGACACCTGTGCACGTCTGCAAGAGGTAGCATATTCCCATCCAGTGCAGAAAACCTGCACAGAAACACGTTTTTCCCCCACCCAGAGTGGTGTGAACCAGCCCTGAAGGAAACCTGTTATGAGGGAAGCTGCCATTGCTGACCTTACCTTCTACCTGGTTTCAATACTTCACTTCACTTCTATGTCACTGACCTAGAACAAGTATAGAGATAAGGTATTCTGATTCTTCTCTGACTTGTTTTGTCTATGAAAATATTTCATAGACAGCTACAGCCAGGCTAATACCATTTTTAGAAAGGGAACAGAAATATTTACTACAATAGGATTATTTGTGAGGAAACTATTATTAAGACATCTATATGTCCACCCTTGCACCCCTTATCAATAATATCTAAAACCAAAAACAAAAATGTGATATAATGCAGCATGCTTAGATGAGATAGTAGTAATGGGGTATATGGCGCAGTGAGTTTTTGTGTGTACATAAATGCAGAACAGCAAAAAGTTCATGGAGTCCACTTGGAGCGTTTGGGGTAACGTTCTGCTGATTTCACTGCACCAGATGCAGCACCTCTGAAGAGACTGAAGTATCTCTAGGTAAACAGATAAGAAGAACAGCAGTGCGTAATCTTAGTATAGTATTATAGTATATTAACCACTTAAGGACCGGAAGGATTTCCAGCTTTAGGACCGGAACCCTTCTTGCGATTCGGCACTGCGTCGCTTTAACTGAAGATTGCACAGTCGTGCGATGTTGAACCCAAACGAGATTTGCGTCCTTTTTTCCCCACAAATAGAGCTTTCTTTTGGTGGTATTTGATCACTGCTGCGTAATTTCTGATCGCCGCTATAAACAAAAGAAGAGCGACAATTTTGCAAAAAAACCCAAATTTCTTACTTTTTGCTAAAATACAAATCCAAAAAAAAAAATATAAAAAAACATTTTTTTTCATCGGTTTTGGCCGATTTATATTCTTCCTCATATTTTTGATAAAAAAAATTGCGTTTATTGATTGGTTTACGCAAAAGAGGCCACATTTACAGATGATGAGAATTCATTTCTGGGGTTTTTATTTTTTTTTTATTTTTTACTAGTAATGGCGGCGATCTGCGATTTTTAGCGGTACTGCGATATTTCAGCGGACACTTTTTTGGGACCATTGGCATTTATACAGCGATCAGTGCTATAAAAATGCACTGATTACTGTGTAAATGCCATTGCCAGTGAAGGGGTTAACCTGCAGGGGGCGCTCTAAGGGTTAACAGTGTTCCCTGGGAGTGTTCTGACTGTGGGGGGACTGCCCTAGCAGGGGAAGGGAAGTGATCACACCTTCCATGTAGAGGAAGGCTGTGATCACAGCCCTTCCCCCCTCACAGAACGGAGGTCCGTGTTTACTTACACGGACTTCCATTCTTTCACTCCAGACTGGGCATCGCGGGTGGCCGGCGGAGATCGAATCTGCCGCACCCGCTCCCTGGCCCTCCCCGGACACAGTGAGCGCGCGGGCGCACCTCCGCCATCTTGTTGTTTTACACTTCCTCATCTAAGCTGTCATTCAGCCTGACATCTGGACTTTCCAGGCTGTAAGTTATAGGAAGAGGCTCCCCATCCCAGATGCATGAGCCGACTGCTCATGGATTACATATAAGTGCCATCTCTTCTTCCCATGTGAGTCACTAATTTACAAGTATGTCATAGTACTATTAAAGTGGATGTCAAGTTATGACAACCACTTTAAACTACAGGTTAGCCTATATTCAGGCTTACATGTAGGTCCCGGGAATATCTCCTAAACTTGCACCGTTTAGGAGATATTCTCTGTATTTGCATTTGCCTACGTCATCGGCACATGCGCAGTGAAGAAATGGCCCGACACGAAGTGTGCCGTAAATGACGGCTCCCGGGCTCCCGTGCTCAGGAGTTGGTCGGTGCCCGGGATCCCAGAAGACGACGGACACAGCATGTTACTGGTCACAGCAGTGCTCTGGGACCGCTGCTGCAGCGTCGATCTAAGGTAAGCATTTCATAATGAGCTAGTATGCAATGCATGCTAGCTCATTATGCCTTTCTCTTGCAGGTGTTTTTTTTTTGACTTGACAACCACTTTAATGCTGCACTTAGTTTGCTGTGTTCTCTTGATCCTGCAGGTGTATCCACCCGGTACTCCTATTGGTATGAGGTTCCCTGTTGTGAGACTGTCCATCGGAAGCCATTATTATGTGATGAGCCTCATTTTAACTGTCACAATGTGAGTTGCCATTTGTATTTTCATCACAATAAATCTGTTAAAATATTACACTCAGATTGTGCAACGCTATTCTTCTTATCTGCTTAGATGAGATGGCTGCATTCATTTTCTTTTTTTTTAGGCTTTTTTTACCCTCTTTATTTTTATCTGCTAATGCTGTGAATAAGAATTTCAAAAAATGTGGGGTGTATTTCTTCCATCTTTGTCTCTGTGTCCCAATTCTTTATTACAACACAATCATTTCCTGTCAGTAAACTGGATACACATAATTAGAGAAATTAAGCTTATTTGTTTCAGGCCGTCTGGAGAAATAATCTCTATTCAGAATGAATAAAGACTCTATTAGCAGTCAAATATATGCAGAAGTTGTTGTGTCAAAATTTTCAGTTCAAACTAATTTAGAGGAAATAGGTTAAACCCCTTATTAGTTAAAGTGGTTCTTCGCCCTAGAAAAAAAAAAATCCTGTAGCTGATGACTTTTAATAAAAGGACACTTACCTGTTCAGGGATCCAGCACCATCCTTACTCGGGCCAGTTCTTCAGTAGCCTTCAGGTTCCCAGAATCGGGAAGCCAGCTGTGACAGCTTGCTGCTTCACAGTTGGCTTCCTACCGCAAATGCGTGAGCCACGCTGCACTTTGATAATGGTCCCACAGCCTTCTGGGACCTGTGACTTATTCCAGAATGCTCCAGGTGAAGAGAGGGGGCCAAACTTCCACAGATGAAAGAGTGGATGCCTGTCAAAAATAGGCATCCGCTCCTCCCAAAGAAAAAAATGATATGCCAAATTTGCTAGAAGGGGAGAGGTCTTAAAGAGGGATTCCCCCTTTTGGGTGAAGTTTTGCTTTAACCACTTGCCGACCGCCGACCGCAGTCTGATGGCGACAAAATGGCTCGATATCGCAAACCGCACGCGCTCACTGTGTTCGGGGGGGCCAGGGAGCGGGTAGGACGGACTCAATCGCTGCCGGCTACCCGCTATGGCCCACCCGCATTGAAAGAACGGAGGTCCGTGTAAGTAAACACGGATCTCCATTCTGTTAGAGGGGGAAGGGCTGTGATCACAGGCTTCCTGTACATGGAAGCCGTGATCACTCCCTTCCCCTAGCCAGGCCAGCCCACACACAGTTAGAACACGCCCAGGGAACACAGTTAACCCTTAGAGCGCCCCCTCCAGGTTAACCCCTTCACTGCCAATGGCATTTACATAGTAATCAGTGCATTTTATAGCACTGATCGCTGCATGACTGCCAATGGTCCCAAAAAAGTGTCAAAATGGTCTGACATGTCCGCCGCAATATCGCAGTACCGCTAAAAATTGCAGATCGCCGCCATTACTAGTAAAAATAAATAAAAACCCCAGAAATTAATTCTCAACATCTGTAAACGTGGCAACTTTTGCGTAAACCAATCAATAAATGCAGATTGCATTTTTTTTACCAAAAATATGAGGAAGAATATAAATCGGCCAAAACCGATGTAAAAAAAAATTTTTATATATTTTTTTTGGATTTGTATTTTAGCAAAAAGTAAGAAATTTGGGTTTTTTTGCAAAATTGTCGCACTTCTTTTGTTTATAGCGGCGATCAGAAATGACACAGAGGTGATCAAATACCACCAAAACAAAGCTCTATTTGTGGGGAAAAAAGGACACAAATTTTGTTTCGGTACAACATCGCACGACCGTGCAATTGTCAGTTAAAGCAACGCAGTGCCGAATCGCAAAAAGTGCTCTGGTCCTAAAGTGGGAAATCCTTCCGGGGCTGAAGTGGTTAAAGAACAACTTCAGTCTGTGCTTGCATGCTAATTCATTGCTTTGGATGAGCCATACTTCAAGTAGCCATTGAAGGCCACCAAGGGTACCGTTACCAATGAGAATGAATGGGGCCACCACACACATTTGCAGATTGACGAGGAACCAGCCAGGCCCATGTTAGAGTTAAGATCACTGGATCACATTAAAGTGCTCCAAAAGTGCATGTGGGTATAAAAAAGTTCCACATAGTGTAAAATCTTTAGAGCATTTATTACCTTGGCCATTGCGTACTGAACCTTGCATGACTTGACGGACTCATGTTGATTTTAATTGATGTAAGTTCTCTACATTATTTTTAATAAATGTTCTAAAGATTTTACACTATGTGGGACTTTTTTATACCCACGTGCACTTTTGGAGCACTGTAAGACACAGTGAAGGGGATAACGCAATATACCAGAGGTCACAATTATACAAGGAAACAGTGAACCCCACAGACCCATCTAATTTGGTCACCCTGAACACAAAGTGGGATCTTTGAGATCTATGGGCCTATCATATTCAGTGTTGCGGTAAGCGCAAAGGATATCAGTGGTGGTGGAACTACTGTCACAGTTATCAGGAGTATCACAGATCATTTGCAGTGATCATCACGACTCCGCAAGGATATTATGTTTATACTATTTGGACTTTTTTGCTCACTGAGCACTTTATACTGTATATATTATCTGATATGATTGTCATGTTACAGTTTGGTGTGGTGGTTTGTCACGGTATAATTCAGTGATACACTCAATACCTACCGAATCAGCCTGTATTTTTTGTTTTGGTGCACAGATATTATGATTTAGGCATTGGTCGATGGACTAAGCTAATTAACATTTGTCACTTTATAATAAGTTGATGAACTTATAAATTAGTTAGCACTTGTCACTTTATAATAGGTTTGATGCACTTTATTAACAGTTATTAATTTAACTTAATAAGGGTTCATTTCAGCACATGTCTCTTTAATTCATAATTAACAGTGGGTAATAAGAGGAATATAACTCTTATTTAGCCCCAAATAGGATACTTACAGTTTAAGCGCTGCACATTTTTTAAAATTCTCGTTACCTATATGATCATATGTCGATCTTCTGTGTTAGCAGCTTATTAATAACTACATGGGTGAAGCGCGCTACCCTCTACTAATTTTATAATGCTGTGAATAACACAATTTCTGTCCGTTTTGTGGCTACACTCACTTTTTGGTGGTGTCCTTGGAAGGTGCCATAAGTGTCACACAGGCCTGACTTCAAGCATGTCTGCCTTTGTTCATTCGTGTGTAGGACATAGTGGATTGATAAAACTAGTTTATGAAAGAAAGATAACATTTATTGAAAGATATGTTTATGCTGTGTTTTCAGCTAACAGGAATCGGCAAGGACAATGCATTTCTAGCAAGATGAACAGGCTATTTTCATTTGGTAAAAGTTTTTTTAGCCTGAAAAAAAGGAAATTAAAGCAACCACTGCATCTAAGTTACATGTAAAGATATACAGGTTTTCTATTGGGTATTTTTATGGTTACTTTAAAATGCTGTAATTGTAAAATGCCTGGAAAGGTACGCATATAATAAAACAACACAAAAATTACAGATGTGAAAGCAATCTAGATGGTAGGCATTGTCGGAAAGACAATTGATTAGAGTACGAGAGTAAAAATTGATTCGTTTAAGGAATGATGTAAAAATCCATTTAAATAAAACTTTGAGTCATTAGTTTGCCTATAGAGATCTTGCCAATGTTTTTTAGGAAGCCAACCATTGCAACATATCGTAGAAAATAAAACTGAGATAGCAGATCCCAACAGAATACACACGTGTATTGTATTTTTCTTATATAGTGTATGGATGATGTTTTTCTGGTGTTGAGATCTCAACTTCAAACTGCACAGAGGTTTCCAACACAGGAGGAGGTTAATATGCAACAGAATACTTGTAAGCATTTGGTCAGGTTAAAGCGGTTGCAAATAGGGCCGGTGCAAGGATTTTAGTCTACTTAGGAGAAGGTGCACTTTGTCATTCCCCCCCACACACACACACACACATACACACACACCTACAAAAAATGTGGGGGGGCACCTGTCACCCCCCCTTACTGTTTCACGTGGAAGAGGATTCATCTGATTTTAGGAACGTGGACGGGATAAACGTTGGCGAAATTGGACTGGTTTACGAATGTTCATAAGACAACGTATAATTGGAGGAGGACA
>BLSH010144746.1:106343-126557 GCA_018402905.1 Glandirana rugosa | reverse complement strand
CGGCCCCTTCCTTTTCTGAATAGACATTGAGATATCCTCAATAACATACCAACCTCTCTCAGCACCATGACCAAAAATATCATGCACTTTTTTAACCGGAATGATGGTAAAGCTTGGGGCATATCCTGCCTATATGGATTACTTCAAAAGCCTAAACAGGAGGAACACCCACCAACCTTAATACAGTGGGAAGCCTCGCTACAAACTTAAGCCTCTCCCCTCATCTGGTATAGGGCACTCGCTGCCCCCACAAAGTTTTACAGGAACATTTCCCATTGGGAAACCCTAATAAAAATATTGCACCGCTGGTACTACACCCCTATGATACTTGCACAAATGTTCTTGTCTCACTCCCACAAATGCTGGAGAAACTGCGACTTGGATGGCCCCTTGTTTCATATATGGTGGGACTGTGCTGCCATAACCACTTTTTGAGCAGATACAGCTGCCTTTATCCAGGACATTACCAACACCGCTTGCAGGCTGACCCCTCAGATGGCACTTTTTTGGCCTAGATCTGTCTCAGTGGCCTTCAAAATATCACCCTATAGTTACACATATATTAATTGCCGCCTGACTTTCCATTGCCCGCTCATGGAAGCAAATGGATGCACCTAAAATTAGTAGTACCATTGCTATACTCAATGATAACTTACGGATGGAATTCTTGTTTGCCAAAACACAAATGACAACTGGCACACACTGGCAATATTGGTTATCAAACCCCAGAGCCTCATTTAAGCCTTAACTATTTATTTACATTGTATCCCCAGTAGGGCATACGGACTCACGAGAGACTATACAGATAAAGTCTGCCCGCTGAGAACGAGAAGTGCCACCTGGGCCATGCTTCAGATCCTTTTGGGACTATACATATTATAGGTTAGAAAAATACCTCTCTCCGAACTAACCCGCTACTACTTTTCTTGCATTAACTACAATCTCTTATCTCCATAACTCACACTCCCTATAATACTCTATGTATATTTCTTATTTTGTACTGAAGAACATTGTATTGCTCATGATGTTTAGTATTGGGTACAATATACCCTCTCTTAATAACTGTTATCAACTGAGGAAATGTATTGTCTTTAAGTGCACTTGTCAATGCAATTACTTCTCAATAAAAATGTTGTATATAAAAAAAAATGTCATTATTGAAGATATTATATCCTTCTAATTACAGAACAAACTTTAAAGATTCAATTCAGTAATACTGGGGTTGATTTACTAAAACGGGAGAGTGCAAAATCTGGTGTAGCTGTGCAAAGTAGTCAATCAGCTTGTTCAATTAACCAGCCCTGGAAGGATTTACCCACTTCCTGACCAGGCCATTTTTTGTGATACGGCACTGCGTCCTTTTAACTGACAATTGCGCGGACTTGCGACGTTGTACCCAAGCAAAATTGATGTTCTTTTTTCCCCACAAATAGAGATTTCTTTTGGTGGTATTTGATCACCTCTGTGGTTTTTATTTTTTGCGCTATAAACAAAAAAAGATCGACAATTTTGAAAAATAACCATTTTTTTTTAAATTTCTGCTATAATACATATCCCAAAAAAAAAATATAAACAAACAAACGTATTCATCAGTTTATTCTTCTACATATTTCTGATAAAAAAAAATCGCAATAGTCGTATATTGATTGGTTTGTGCAAAAGTTATCTCATCTACAAACTATGGGATATATTTAGGAACTTTTATTTTTTTTTAATGGTTTTTACTAGTAATGGCGGCGATCTGTGATCTTGTGGCGGGCAAATCTGACCCCAAATTAATTTTTTGGGGACCAGTGACATTAGTACATTGATCAGTGCTATAAAAATACACTGATCAATGTATAAATGACACTGGCAGGGAAGGGGTAAAAATTAGGGGGTGATCAAGGTGTTAACTATGTTCCCTGGGTGTGTTTTAACTGTAAGGGGGATGGGCTGCCTGAGATCACTGTTCTCAATCACTGGGAACAGATAATCTCTGACATATCCCCTGTCAGAATGGGGATCCGCCTTGTTTACATAGGCAGATCCCCGTTCTGCCTCTGTACACTGTGATCGCGGATCGCCGGTGGACATGGAGCCCGCAATCGCGCATGTGACAGCTGCCGTACAGCTACGGCGATTCGTGCAGGAGAGCCAACCTGCCGCAGTATAATGATGGCAGCTGGTTGGGAACTGGTTAAGCTTTGACAATAAAACCTGGAAGCTGATTAGTTTCTATACAGAGCTGCACCAGATTTTGCACTCTCCAGTTTTAGCAAATCAACCCCCCAGTGTGTTGGCTAATGAGTTGCGTTCACCATGAATATATCAGATTTATTTTTTATGTACACTGGATGTTTTAAATGCTAATATTAGGGGTGACTGGTGTTTTTTTTCTTCCTCTAAATTCCTCTCAATATTAACTTATGTGTCAATGCATTGTCAGCGCATCCAGGAGCAGCATGTAAGACGTATGTAAACATGTCTAAAAATACGTTAAGGCTAGGCATGTTTAGTTAATGGCCAGAATAAATTATTATTTTGGCCAGTAAAATGAATTACCGCCCAAGTGCTTGACGTGCCTAAACACGTCTAGACACTTTTTCATGCATTCACAATAATCAAGTGTTTTTTCTGACAAACTGCTGCTGCCAGGAGGAAAGGCATATAGCAGAGATGGGCAAACGCCCTGTGTGAAAGAGACTAGAGAACAAAACTTTATGATATAAAGACAATCATAAAGTTAAAGTGGTTCTAAAGGCAGAAGGTTTTTTTTTATCTTAATGGATTCTATACATTAAACACGTCAGCTCTGGAAGTTTTAGCCCCCTTCATGGTCATTTGTTGCGATAGGGCACTGTGTTATTAAACTGACAATTGCGTGGCCGTGTTGATGTTGTGCCCAAATAAAATTGCTATCCTTTTTCCCCACAAATAGAGCTTTCTTTTGGTGGTATTTGATCACCTCTGCAGTTTTTATTGTTTGTGCTATAAACAAAAAAAGATTGACAGATTTGAAAAAAAAAAAAAACAATATTTTTTTACTTTCTGCTATAAAACACATCCAATAAATAAGAATATATCAAAACTGCTAAGTACAACCTATAAACACTTTTACCTAACTTCCCTGTGATAACTGAGCAGCTGGTATGCAGGCCCATGACTTTTCACTGTCTGATGTTCTCACAAACTATGTATCTGTGCCTTCTGTCTCTTTTTAATATCATGATAACTGAATCTTGCAAAATGCAGTGGAATCAACTGCATCACGGGAGTCAATGTTTTTCCATTTCAGACTTATTCAGCTAGGCCATACTGAGGAGGAGTACTCGCAGAGATGCATACATTTCATGCACATGTATTCAGGGCTGCTATTAGAAATCACGGGGCCCCATACAGCCTACCTTCCCCCCAGGCCAAAAGTGACTGAGGTCATAGATTTATTTATTTTTTTTTTTTCATAGATTTATTAGTCCCTTTCTCTACAGTGTCTCTACAGCTTCAGCTGCACAGATGAATGAATAGGACGTTCCCTGAGGCTTCCTGCTCATTCACAAACATACTTCAGCAATGAATATACTCAGGAGTGATAGGTACTGATCGCTCACTGTGTTCATTCAGGAAAGGAAGGGGCCAGTAAATGACATCCCTGAGCAGGAGGACCAGCTGTACTGTCTTATTGCAGGCACTGATCCTCTTCTGTCTCCCACTGCCATCTTCTCCTCCTCTCCCTGCTTCTGGCTGCAATGCAAGGGGATTGGTTCTAACACATGCGCCCCATCCATCTGCTGTCTGGGCCCCCCTGTGTGGCCCTTTCTGCTGCAGCACTGCCTACACACGGGGGGGGCAGATGGAAGGGGCGCATGTGCTAGAACCAATCCCCTTGCATTGCAGCCGGTAGCAGGGAGAGGAGAAGCTGGCAGCACTACAATGGGAGACAGAAGGGGATCAGTGTCTGCAATAAGACAGCAAAACTGGCCCGCCAGCTCAGCAGGTGCCTGGGCCCCCCCCCTTTTTAATTGATGGGGAGCGGGCCCAGTACAGGAGGGCTGGCTGTACTGCCTTATCAGTAGTGGCCCTTCATGTATTGGCTGGATACAGTGAATATGGATGAAACTATATTACAAAAGATGCGGAAGTTAGAAAAATATATTGCTATTTACTAAAGTTTACGTCATGGTTTGTGGTGCCAGCCAGCAGGGAGAGATGTAACTGTAGCACTACCCCCGTAGGGGCTTCAAGTAATAGGGTTCTCCAATGCTGCACAACCAGTCACTTAGCATCTTCAACTTGCATCCAGACACAGAAAACAGTCATTGGGCTATGTTTTTGTTGTTTAATTGAGGGAATGATAACTTGGATGTAGATGGGGATTATGTGATGCCCAACTTGAAAGTGACAAAACCAGAGACAACTTCCTACCTATATACAGCTCTTCTTTATTCTCCTGCACAACTTGACTTGATCCTCTATACCAGTGGTTCTCAACCCCGGTCCTCGGGACCCACTAACAGGCCAGATTTTAACCGGTTCCCGACCGCGCGCCGTGTTTTCACGGCGGCAGTCGGGGAGCCCTGCGCGAATCGCCGTAAATAAGCGGCGATTCGCATTTGGCCACCAGGGGGCGCGCACCCGCCGCACTCCTGGGGAGTGTGCCCGCGGCTTGGGCGGACCCGAAAGATGTAAACACGGCGGTTCCCCGCCCTGTCAGTGGGGCATGAGATATCTACTGATCCCTGTCACTGGGATCAGTTAGATCTCTCATGCCCATGTTAGCCCAACCCCCCCACAGTAAGAACACACCCAGGGAACACAGTTAACCCCTAGCTCTCCCCCTGCAGGTTAACCCCTTCACTGCCAATGACATTTATACAGTAATCAGTGGACATTTACATTTCTGATCACTGAATAAATGTCATTGGTCCCAAAAAAGTGTCAAAATGTTCCGACATGTCCCCCCCAATATCGCATTACCGCAAAAAATCGCAGATCGCCGCCATTACTAGTAAAAAAAAAAAAAAAAAAACCCCAGAAATTAATTCTCATCATCCGTAAACGCGGCCACTTTTGCGCAAACCAATCAATAAACACCAATTGCGATTTTTTTTATCGCAAATATGAGGAATTATATAAATCGGCCAAAAACGGTGAAAAAAATGTTTTTTTATATTTTTTTTTTGGATTTGAATTTTAGCAAAAAGTAAGAAATTTGGGTTTTTTTGCAAAATGGTCGCTCTTCTTTTGTTTATAGCGGCGATAAGAAATGACGCAGAGGCGATCAAATACCACCAAAAGAAAGCTCTATTTGTGGGAAAAAAAGGACGCAAATTTTGTTTGGGTACAATGTCGCACGACCGCGCAATTGTCAGTTAAAGCAACGCAGCGCCGAATCGCAAAAAGTGCTCTGGTCCTAAAGTGCTAAATTCTTCCGGGGCTGAAGTGGTTAAGTATTACCTTGGGGGGATGCAGACTAGAATACTGCAATCATTGAGCAGCAAATGATATCACCTGTGATGTATTTCAGTTATCCTGCAAACCTGGCCTGTTAGTGGGTCCTGAGGACAGGAGTTGAGAACCACTGCTCTATACATTTCCGCTTGGTTCACTCTTTTCGTGGCTAATAGTCTCTGTTAGATCAGCAACAGCCCCTTACAGGCTAGGAACTCTCAGTGTTGTGAACTGCATCTTGGAGTACCTCCGACACCCAGCTCTACTTCTGCAGGAAATGCTAGCCAACCTGGCTGCCTCTTTACCAGTCCGCCTAGCTGCTTCTTCACCAGTCTATTTGACTGACTCTTCATCAGTCTACCTGACTGACTCACTGGAGATCTCCCAGGGCAACGCCTTAAGCACACCACTGTCTTCAAGAGAGACCTGCTACAAGTGGCAGTCTCTCCCCTTGTCAGACCCTGCACCATGATAATGTACTCACTCTATCCTTTCCTTGCTCCGGCTGCCTTTCAGGAAAGCCTTCTTTCAACTTCTCCTGTGGTAGGGTCCTTCCAGGCCAGCACCTGAGCCCCGACCCTGACCCAAGTACAGTCTCACAGGATTAATCATGAGTCAGGATAAAGTTTGCCTAATCTCACACTAGTAGCACATACTAAAGGGTTCTACACAACTAGTATCTAGTCTACATATTTTGAATGGTGCACCCTCTACTTTAGGTAGGTGCTTAGTGTGAGATTTTTGTGTAGGAGAGGCAAATTTAGTCAGGACTGTTTTTTTTTATTCTGGGCTGGGAGTGGCTCAGGGTAGGGCTGGGTGATTCACAGGTGGTGTCATCAGGACCTCCCACTTCTTTCCAGAAGCTACTGGTGTTTTCTGGAAAGAGAGGTGGGAGGGGAGGTGTAGCCACCTGGGGTATTCTGAGGAGCCCTGACCAATCCTCAATCTTGATTGGCAGGAGGCAGGCCTCCTCAAATACCCAGGGTCAGCTCAGTCTGGGAGGAGAGTTTGGGTGGAAGTCTGAAGATGAGATAGTGTGGAGGGTGTCACAGCTTAGGGAGAGCTCCCAGTCTGGGGGGTTTGACCCCTGGCCTGGAGTGTTTGGGTGCAGCCAGGAGGAGTGAGATTTTGGTGGAGAGTCACAAGGCAGAGCAGAAAGGACAGCGGGAGTGAGCACTATCGGGGAGAGATCTTCAGTGGAGGAACTTCAAGTGTCAGGAGTCGGTGAGCGACACACACCCTGGGATACTGGAGGAGGCATGTTGGAGCAGATTGGGGTGAGAGACAGTCTGGGAAGGATGCAGAAGCCAGTGTGGGACTGTGGTGTCGTGGTGGCAGTGGAGGAGGCCGTTTCAACTGGAAGGGCTGCCAGGGCCTGTAAGAGGATGGGCTGGGAGTTGTAGTTCATAGCACACATGTACTTTGCTACACTTTGGGAGCCAGTGGTCCCTGCCTGTAATGGGTGGTCCGGAGGTCCTGCTTCAACTATAGAAGGCCTCACCATGTGCTAGCTAGAACTAAGTGATTGTGCAGGAGAGAGGAACAAGGAGTATTGTGCAGCATGTGATCGTGCTGGAGAGAGGAACAAGGAGTGAAACGTGCAACAAGTGTCAGTGCTGGAGTGAAGTAGGAGAAATGTACATACAGTGTTGTATATAGAGGTCCCAATTAAGAACTGTTGATCCTTGGGCATCCCATAATCATCCCAACCCAAGTCAAGTTCAATCCCCTAATAAAAACACAAAAACAAAGTACCAGTGTCAGCAACTGGTGTGACCAGAAATGTGTGAACCACAACAGAGAATGACAGGCACAAGTAGTGTAAAATAATATAATTTATTTAAAAGATAAGTGGACAAAGATGTAAACACACCTCCAACATACCAAGCAGTGTAAAACAAGCCAAATAACCAAATAGTAAAACACAAAGAATAACTGCCTAAATAAAGTATATACAGCAGATAGGGAAATACCAAACCGTAAACATAGCCGAGCTCGGGTCATACACAGGAGATCAGTCAGTGGGAGCTGGGAGCAAGACAGGGCAGGAAAAGGGAACAGGAGATGGAGACAGCAGGTGGGAAGGGATCAGGCTGCAAGACAGGGGTCCAGGAACGGATGCAGGATACAAGATACAGGATACACAGGTTAGGGGCACATGGAGACCAAAACACCAACACAATTAGCATATGACAGACAAAGTTTAAATATACTTCCTGCACTAAGCATCAGGTGATGACTAATGAGCTGCTGGTTGCTGGGAGACACCCGCTGGTGGACACTGGAACTGCAGCCCATGCATCCTGGAGCCACAGTGCCTCCAGAAGGTTAAGCCTTTCATGACACACCCGCTGGTGGATACTGGAACTCCAGCCCATGGATCCAGGAGCCACAGTGCCACCAGCAGGTTAAGCCTTTCATGACACACGCGTTGGTGGATACTGGAACTGCAGCCCATGGATCCAGAAGCCACAGCGCCACCAGCAGGTGAATCTTTTCCTGACATTACCCCCCTCTAAGGAGCAGCCTCAGGACGCTTCAACATGCAGTAGCTGAACCAGTCCATTAAAAAAATCAGTCTTTCATCACATAAGTCCACAAAAGAAGTTCTTTGTAAGCTGAAGAAGTGTTGGGTTCCAAGCTCCAGGATCCATCGATAGGTAAAATGTCCCTCCGCCTGGGTCAGGTAACTGGCTGGGTATCCCACTTTTGGGGTCAAGCGACTGGCTGGGTGTCCTGCTAGCCAGATTCCCTGAGATGTACAGAATTTGACACCTGGGGTCATGTGACAATACCAGAATACAGACACAGATGTGTCTTGTCATAACTAAGTATCTTGCCTGGTTTCCAGGATTTGCTTTGCACATCAAAAGGTAACTAGGTCTTTCTGAGGCACTGGTTAACCAACCCGGGTCCCCTAGTACACCTGGAGCTGTGGCAGTCACTCCCGGATCATGGCAAGGCACAGATCGTACTCTGCTATTCCCCAAGAGCTTACCATGACCAGGACCACAAAGGCAAATGCAGCCATTAGTTACCAAGGGTATGTCTGGACAACCAGGCTTGGGCGCCATAGGAGCAACACACTGCCAGAGGGACTCGACCGAGGCAAACATCAACTGATTCTTAGGCCAAGCAGGTAACCCATATAAGGCACATGAGGTTTCAGAGCTTTCAGACCCGATAGTAGGTGGACACTAAGCCCTTGCACAGTAATCTAACTGAGCAGCTGGCATGTAGTCAGTAGAACCCGGCTGTGTGGTAGGGAAAAGATAAGCAAGATCATCAAAGGTAGACTTGTCATTGGGCAGTGAACCATCAGAGGCATGCAGGTTGTTGAGCACAGAATTTCCAGAGGCAGGCTTGGCATCAGGGACCAGATCATTACTCTGGGCAGTGGGCGGAGGCACATAAGACTGGGCAGCAGGCAGAGGCACATCAGGCTGGGCAGTGGGCAGAGGCACATCAGGCTGGGCAGCAGGCAGAATCACATCAGACTGGACACCAGGCACTGGATCATCAGGCATGACAATGGGTTCTGGAACAACAGGCTGGACAGTGGGCACTGTATCATCAGGCTGGACAGCAGGCACAGAACATCAGGCTGGACAGCGGCATCAGATCAGCAGGCTGGAAAGCAAGCATTGAATCAGCAGGCTGGGCAGCGGGCACCGGATCAGCAGGCTGGACAGCAGGCACCAGATCAGCAGGCTGGACAGCGAGCACCAGAATACCAGGCTGGACAGCGGGCACCGAAACAGCAAGCTAGACAGCAGGCACCAGATCAGCAGGCTGGACAGCAGGCACTAGAACAGCAGGCTGGACAGTGGGCAGTGGAACAGCAGGCTGGACAGCAGGCAGCAGATAAGCAGGCTGTACAGCAGACACTGGATTAGTAGGCTGGACAGTGGGCACTGGATCAGCAGGCTGGACAGTGGGCACCAGAACAGCAGGCTGGACAGAAAGCACCGGAATACCAGGCTGGATAGCAGGCACCGGAACAGCAGACTAGACAGCGGGCACCTGAACAGCAGGCGGGACAGCGGGCACGGAACAGCAGGCTGGAGAGCGGGAACCAGATTAGTAGGCTGGACAGCAGACTCTGGATCAGCAGGTTGGACAACGGGCACCATTACAGCAGGCTGGACAGCAGACACCATTACAGCAGGCTGGACAGCAGGCATCGGAGCAGCAGGCTGGACTGTGGGCACAGGATCAGCAGAATGAGCAGTGGGCACAGGATCAGCAGCATGGGCAGTTAGCACCAGATCAGGAGGCTGGGAAGAGAGCACAGGATCAGCAAGCTAGATGGTGGGCACAGGGATGGCAGGCTGGACAATGGGTTCTGGATCAGCAGGCTGGACAGTGGGCACAGGATCATCAGGCTCGACAGTGGGCACAGAACTTCAGGCTGGACACCGGGCACCAGATCAGCAGACTGGAAAGCAAGCACTGAATCAGCAGGCTGGGCAGCGGGCACCTGATCAGCAGGCTGGAAAGCTAGAACCAGAATACCAGGTTGGACAGCAGACACTAGAACAGCAGGCTGGTCGGTGGGCAGCAGATCAGCAGGCTGTACAGCAGATGCCGGATCAGCAGGCTGGACAGCGGGCACCAGAACAGCAGGCTGGACAGCAGGCACTGGATCAGCAGGCTGGGCAGCGGGCACCGGAAAACAGCAGGCAGGACAGCGAGCACCGGAATACCAGGCTGGACAGCGGGCACTGGAACAGCAGGCTAGACAGCAGCAGCTGGAACAGCAGGCTGGACAGTGGGCCCCTGAACAGCAGGCTGGACATGGGGCACCATAACAGCAGGCTGGACAGCAGGCACCAGATCAGCAGACTGGAGAGCAGACACCGGATAAGCAGGCTGGACAACAGGCACCAGATCAGCAGGCTGGACAGCAGGCACCAGTACAGCAGGCTGGACAGCAGGCATTGGAACAGCAGGCTGGACTGCAGGCACAGGATCAGCAGCATGGGCAGTGGGCACTAGATCAGCAGGCTGAGCAGAGAGCACAGGATCAGCAAGCTGAACGGCGGGCACAGGGACAGCAGGCTGGACAGCAGCCATCAGAACAGCAGGCTGGACCATGGTACAGGATCAGCAGGATAAACAATGGGCACAGGCGGGATCAGCAGGCTGGACAGTGGGTGCAGGGTCAGCAGGATAATCAGTGGACACAGGATCAGTAGGCTGGGCTGCATGTTCGGGTCTGTCAGATGAAGGCCAAACCCCATTGGCAATCAAGGAGGTAGACTGGGGCAGATTGTCTGGTGTGGAGGCAGGCTGGAGCAGGTTGGCTGGTGTGGAGGCAGGCTGGAACAGATCAGCTGGTGTGGTGGCAGGCTAGAGCAGCTTGGCTTGTGTGGAGGGAGGCTGGAGCAGATCAGCTGGTGTGGAGGCAGGCTGGAGCAGATTGGCTGGTGTGGAGGCAGGCTGGAGCAGATTGGCTGGTGTATAGGCAGATTTGGATAGTGGCAGGATTGTGTAAGTTGGGAAAAACTTCGATTGTTTTGGGGGTTTAGTCGCAAAGGTTCTGCATGTGAACGCAGGGCTGCAAGCAGGAGGTGCAGCTGATGGAAGCAAAAAGCTGAGGTATGGTGAAAAAGAGGGAGCAGCTGCTATGGAAGATTTCTGTGGGGTTACCATAGGCAATGAAGGAGAGGTATTCATCAATGGGTTAAAGGTAGGTGCAGCAAGTGGATACAGGGTACTGACACATAGTTGATAGGAGGGAATGCTGGGCTGCAACTGTGGCTGTTGTGGATGATGGAGAGAGAGATATTTGAGAAGCCAGGTGTTTAACAGCAGGAATGGGTTGGTGCAAGTTGACTGGGGCTGAATGCAACATATCTGACCAAGCCTGTAATAATGGCTGACCAAAATTCAGTTTACATGCTGCCTGTCTGACAAGAGACTGCACTGCAATAAAAAACTCCACCATCACCTGTTGAGAGCATGTTGAATAATACTCAAAGAAGTAAGCTGAGTCATCCTCCAATAACCAAACCAGTGATTCTATCTGAACCATACTGAAGGGGGAAAGAAAGTCATCACTGCCTTTAAGAGAACTGGACAAAGCCAACTCTGCGCAGACATAAATTAATGGCTGAATGTCACCAAACAACATGCTGCCCTGATCAACTAGGGAATGAGCTAGACAAATGTATTCTAACAGCTGATCACTGGACCACTCCTTCAGTATCTGGCGGCAATACTCTTTCTCCTCTGTCATCATCAAGGAAAAGTATACAACCTCCTATGGATGCATCTTGCCACAAACAACAGCAGAGCCAAAATGGCTTCCTTGTGCAGTCACTTCTGGTCAGGACTGCCTTGGTGTTATGTCAGCAACTGGTGTGAACTGCAACAGAAAATGCCAGGCACAAGTAGTATACAATAATATAATTTATTTAGATAAATGGACAAAGATGTAAACACACTTCCAACATACCAAACAGTGTAAAACAAGCCAAATAACCAAATAGTGAAACACAATAATAACTGCCTAAACAAAGTATATACAGCAGATAGGGAAATGCCAAACCATAAACATAGCCGAGCCTAGGTCATACACAGGAGATCAATCAGTGGGAGCTGAGAGCAAGGCATGGCAGGAACAGGGAACAGGAGATGGAGAGAGCAGGTGGGAAGGGATCAGGCTGCAAGACAGGGGTCCAGGAACCAATGCAGAATACAGGATACATAGGTCAGGGACACATGGAGACCAAAACACCAAGGCGGTTAGCACATGATAGACAGGGTTTAAATATTACCTGCAATGAACACTGGAACTGCAGCCCATAGATCCAGGAGCCACAGTGCCACCAGCAGATGAGCCCTTTCATGACACACCTGCTGGTGGATACTGGAACTGCAGCCCATGGATCCAGGAGCCTCAGCGCCACCAGCAGGTGAGCCTTTTCCTGACAACCAGGTTATTCTGTAACTCCGGATGTGAGGAAGAAGTGTGACCGAGGGCAGTGTGATCAAGTGGACCACAACATTCAGCAAACCCCAAGAGGGCATTGGCTACATTTTGGGGCTTGATCCAGGATTCAGCCTGTTTCGCGTAAATCTGCCAGTCGTCACCCCTAGCAACTGTAGGGAACTGAGCCAAGTAAATGTGATTGTTCTGCTATTAGTGAGGATTGTACCCGGGATAAGGACTTATGTCCTATGCCTATTAAACAAATGCTACTAAAACAAGTGCCGTTGCCCATAGCAACCAGCGGGAGCAGTCGCCGATTGCTATTCCTGCTTGCCCAGTTGCTCCAACTGGCGCTGAGGTGGATACTTGCAAATACTTCCCTACAATTCAGTGACTTGTAAAACATGTGCTGTCACCCGTGGCAACCACAGCTGGCGATTGTGCCCATGGATTACAAATATGTCCAGCGTTCTGCAAAGGCTAGACATTCCACACTGGATTACAAGTATGCCCAGTGTTCTGCAAAAGCTGGGCATCATAAACTTGTGCTTCAAACTCCTGCTTACAGTAAAGTATGCCTGGTACTGTTTTCTGTTGTCAACGGGAGAGACTGTTTTAAAGGCGTTCCCTTCAGCAAAATGGTGACTAATGCAATTACTGTTGCTACTGGCAACCACCAGCAAGGTCAGCATGTCTGGAAAAGTCCTGCTAGCGTCAGCATGTCTGTAAATTTCCATCCTTCACACTACGTTGTTACAGCAACGTGACTTGAAGCAAGCCTGCCTATCAGGACTATTGGCTCCAGCCCTTCTGGTAACGAGGGGGCAGTGCCATACCCTGGAAGAGTCTCAGCGCTTGCAGCTAGCCTCAGACACCATGAGGCAGTGGAAGATGGCGGAAGGTGGTCGTCTTGTACCAGTGCTCACCTGGTTGCCCAAAAAGACGGACAGGAACCTGGTGGATACCGGGCTACGGCTGGAGCCTGGCAGGGGACTCTCTCTGGGAGTGATCAAGGGAGCAGAGCGACTGTGTTTGATCTGCCTAGACTGACGGATTCCAACTGCGGAGGTCACTGCCTGGGCCCGGTGCGGCCATTGTGATGAACCGCTGACCTGGTTGGTATCCATACCACAGGAGCCACTCTACTACACTGTGGACCTGCACACAGGGCTATGCAATCCGCAGCCGTGGAAGTCCCAGAATGCCAGAGCGGCCTGGGATCATCACCACAAGGCGGGGTGGAGTTGCAGCTCAGCGACTCCCCTGCAAAGACAAAGGATGAAGGGAGAGAGGAGGCTGTCATGGCCTGCAGCCTGGTCGGGGACCCAGAAGCCATAAGTACTGCCATACGGGTGTCCAGAGTCCCTGAAATGCCGACCAAGTTCTCATCTATAGTTATCCCTGCTGTGCCAGAGTCAATGATGGAGGAGGGTGCGCCCTCTAGTGAGCCAAGCGGGGACAGTGAGGACAGGGCCATTGACTGGGGTCACCCAGACTTCTGGCTGAGTTTGGGTGGATGGAGCACCTGGTTGAGTAGTCATCTCCGGGAGAGAGCTCTGAAGAGGAGTGGGTGACGGGAGGTTCCTATTGTTTGGAGGCCCCCTCAGAGGAGGATGCAGCAGAACCAGTGCAGGACTCAGACAAAGCAGTAGGAATCCCCAGGACCAGCAGCCAATTATTCCTTAACAGGCCTTCCCCCACCCAGACCAGGGCAGCTACCGACCGTCAATGGGTAGTCAGATCCCCTGATACCCACATCTTGCCGGGGAGAGAAAAAGCTAGAGATCTGACTAGGCTCTCGTGGTTACAGCAGGAAGTACAATGGAGAGTTGCCTTGGAGTGGGGCCTGGACTATCCCTATGTCCCACCTCATATCATGGACATGGTAGAGAGCTCTTTTCTCCTGGTAGAAGTGCTCCGGCTCCGGTAGTGTATATTGATTGTGTTCCATGCTGTTAGCTGCAGGGATCCTAGTAAGAAATGTATATTTACCGTGTACAGGTGTAAACATTCACAAAGATTGAATTCTATTTTTGTACTTATTTATTGGTACAATCCCCATCCAAGTTTGTTGCCTTTTCCCGCTTCCAATTTTATATCATGGATGCTCTTGCTCCTGGGCCCAGGATCTATTTTTTTCTAAATTTCTCAGCTGGGAATCAGCTGAGGTTTGGTGGAGGGTGAGTGTAGCGCCTTCTACTTTAGGTAGGTGCTTAGTGTGAGATTATTGTGTAGGAGAGGCAAATTTAGTCAGGCCTGATTGTTTAGATTCTGGGCTGGGAGTGGCTCAGGGTAGGACTGGGTGATTCACAGGTGGTGTCATCAGGACCTCCCACTTCTTTCCAGAAGCTTCTGGTGCTTTCTGGAAAGAGAGGTGGGAGGGGAGGTGTAGCCACCTCGGGTATTCTGAGGAGCCCTGACCGATCCCCAATCTGGATTAGCAGAGGGCAGGCCTCCTCAAATACCCAGGGTCAGCCCAGTCTGGGAGGAGAGTTTGGATGGAAGCCTAAAGATGAGATGTGGAGGCTGTCGCGGCCTAGGGGGAGCTCCCAGTCTGGGGGGGGGGTGACCCCGGGCCTGGAGTGCTCGGGAGTAGCCAGGAGGAGTGAGTTCTTGGTGGAAAGGCACAAGGCAGAGTGAAAAGGACAGTGGGAAAGAGCACTATCAGAAAGAGATCTTCAGTGGAGGAAGTACAAGTGTCAAGAGTCGGTGAGCGACACACACCCTGGGATATTGGAGGAGGCATCCTGGAGCAAATCGGGATGAGAGACAGTCTGGGAAGGATGCAGAAGCCAGTGTGGGACTGTGGTGTTGTGTTGGTAGTGAAGGAGACCATTGCAGCTGGAAGGGCTGGCAGGGCCTGGAAGAGGATGAGCTGTGAGTTGTAGTCCATTGTACTAGCTAGCACATATTTGGGGGACAGTGGTCCCTGCCTCTAATGGGCGGTCCAGAGGTCCTATTTCAACTATACTTCAACTATAGCAGGCCTCACCATGTACTAGCTAGGCCAGAACTAAGTGATTGTGCAGGAGAGAGGAACAAGGAGTACTGTGCAGCAAGTGATAGTGCTGGAGAGAGGAACGAGGAGTGAAATGTGCAGCAAGTGTCAGCACTGGAGTGAAGAAGGAGAAATGTATATATGGAGTTGTATATAGAGGTCCCAATAAAGAACTGCTGATCCCATAATCATCTCTACCCCACCCAAGTTCAATCCCCTAATAAAAACACAAAAACAAAATACCAGCCTGTTCTGTGGTTCCGAATGTGAGGAAGAAGTGTGACTGAGGGCAACGATCCTCATCTGGAACTTTTCTACATATGACCAGTGGGATGGTCTGATCATTTTTGCACTGCTGGAATGGCGCTGTCTCTGATATTTAAAACACACAGAAACTGTTTGGTGATAGATTATGAAATACAACAAACTCTCCTCACTTAGAAACGCCCTTGCCCAGGAGTAATAGATTGCAATGAACCAAAGGTGCACCGTGCACAATACATACATTAATAAATTACAGTAAGTCTGTATATAGTCCATGAAGAGAGATAATAAAAGGATTATCGTTTCACCCAAAAACTGTGTATGAAAATATATCAAAAAGGCTGTTATAAATAATAATCAAAAAAGAAAAAAGAAAAATGAAAAAAAGTATAAAAAAATAAAAAATATAAAAGATAGAAAGTAGTCTGCCACAAATTGTGTTTACTCCGTGTAATTTGCTGTGTAAAGTTTTTTGCTGTGCAATAAATAGTTTTTCCAATATCAAAGCTGCAAATAACTGTTATAGTGCAGGAAAATTGTTAAAGTGACTTTAGTGCTCCTCCTGTGTCAGGCTGTAATGGAGGTGACTTCCACTCGTGCTCCCCCTTGCGAGTCCTGACTTACCAGATTTTCCACTCCTGCAGGGGTACCACGCCTTTGGTAAATGGGATCTTTTTATCCTGCGATCAGCTCCCTCCTTCCTGTCACCGTGTATCGCTCCTCTCAACTCCTTCACTTGGATCCCATGAGAAGTGGTTTTAAGATTCAGTGTGCTCCACTCTTGCCATCCTCCATTCAAATGGTAATTGACTCCACATAGTATGGGGAAAAACAAAGGATCCTGGATAGTGTAGTATTGTTCCACTGGTGTTTATTAAATAAAAAGTTTAAAACATGAGTGCTGTCATCTGGAAAAGATACAAAGCCGCCAGGCACCTCCTGCTTGAGGAAGGTTGGATACTCTTCCTCTCTCGCTACTCTGCGTTCCACCTTGTGGAACCACCTTTCCCGGATATGACATGTGAGAATGTGTGTACCAACGGCCCCGCCTTACGCGTTTTGTCACTTGACGTCGTCTGAAGCGGTGTATACTTTTGTGAGATACTGTGTATATATAAATATATATATATACTGTATATTTGATCAGTTTAATCACCCTTGTTTTAGCGACACAGTTAGGATTAAAAAAAGAAAGAATGTTCTTAAAATTTAAGTCGCTCCTGGCTCCTCCCTGCCGAGTGCCCAGCATAACATGCCGCTTACTATGGTGGCACTCGTTCGGGCTTGCTCCTGAGCCAGCTCCGTGTGTCTATAGACACACATTGAGCGCAGCCTGGCCTCACCTCCCGCTCTCTCAAGTAAAGTTCAACTACCCAAATCTACCAATTTGACAGCCCAATATACCTACCAGGAGAAACTAGCTTGCTGTATTCCTTTTATTTAATTGCATATTCACATCCACAAATTCACAGTCCAGTAGGCTGTCTTTGATGCATTGATTAGAATTTATGTTATGTGTTTTCACACCATAAAGTAATTATAGGCAGCACTTGTTTGCTAGTTGTATGACTTCATACTAACAATCAATCTGATTTAGTATTTTACCGCTCACTGCTGACTGACACTTCCATCTGCTCACTGAGCTTTATAAAATAACATCAAGACAATACATAATGATTTGACAACGTGTTAGGAAAATGCTAATCTAAATGTATATATACTCTATATATTGAGAGACCAGTAACGCACTTAGAAGTGGATTTTAATTTCAAAAGAAGACATGGATATGACAATGTTATTTAACTCATTCATCATTGTCATGCTGAAACAATGTTTTGCTGAATTTTCTCCTCTTTCTCTGCTTTTTAGATCAAATCTTCACTGGTATTTTTTTAAAATGTGACTAAAATGAAAAAAAAAATAAAAAAATTGCCCCCAGAATTTTTTTAATAATAAATGTATCATACCGATGATCTTAACCCTCTCACCAGTTCCTGGACATCCTGCCCAGTTCCTTTTCCCTCTTCCCAGATAAGAGATATCCTTCCCAGTCTGCTTCACCCCTCTTTCCTTAACTAGCAGACATCCTTGTTAACAGGTCAGCAGTGAACCCTAGAACTGTCTACACAATATAGTCTGATTGTGCATACTACCCTCCGCACTTTTTACAATAAAATGAAACCCTCTTTGTTTGTGGGACTTTGGAGATGGTGGCACAGAAAACACTTGAACATCAGGTTTGTCTAAACAAGCATATTTATTTGCACATGAATCCATTGATAAAATTGCATACAAAATAGAAATATAAACATATGTATGTGCTTGAAAAATTAAATGAGAGAGGGGTTTAGGGTCATACTTCTCACTAATCTTTTAATAGTAGCCTTTCCTGAAGGTAACATGGAATAGCCAGTATATCTAGGACCCTATAATAACAGTCCCAGTCTACATTTCAGTTTCTGGCACTTAGTTTACTTCTGGCACTTACACAACTAATAGTCCACAGCAAGTTCTTTACTTGCAGTGTCCTAAGAGCTGTCTGCCACCCAACATTCGCAGGTAGATCCTCAGTGAGGGAACCAAAAAGATCCTTCTAAAGAGGACTTCAAGACAGTGCCCTCCAGCAAATACAATCCTTTATTAATCTTCCCCAGGCCTTGAGCCCACCAGCTGGTGAGTCCTAGACTGCAACAACTTGTCTCCTGGCTATCTTCCAGGACAACTGCAACCCTCCCTGAAGAGTAAAGAACATCCCTTTCAGGCCTCCTGCACATTTATCACCCCCTAGCCACCTTCTGGATGCTTCCTTCTAGGGATTGGAGGATCATTTGAATCTCTTAGTCCTATGTTCTGGAAAATTCTTTCAGAGGCTGGGGCAAGTAATCAAACTCTCAGCTCAATTTTTTAAATCTCAAATTAAACGGGCAACCTAACTAGAAAAGGGCGCTACATTTTCATGTATTTAATGTCTGCAGTCCTCCTTTAAAACCTTGGGATCAATGTACATGTCGCATTTACCCCCAAAGGAGCAGCTTGATGTGCTGAGTCCTCTGTTCTTGTGCCCACATCTCTGCTAACAGCTCTGTATTCTCTGACACACCTGGCTGGGTTGAGGATATAGATGCAGACACCTGGGCGTAAAAGACCCAATACAATGCATATACACCAGAGAATGACTCAGATCCATTTAAGTATCAGCCAAGTATATTGTAATTAGAGTTGAGCGAACCCAGACTGTAACGTTCGGGTCCGTACTGAACTTTGGGGTGTCCGGGACCGGGACCTGAACACGGACGTTTTAAAAAACGTTCGGGTTAGGGTTCTGGGTTCTGGTAGTTGATCACGCATGTTGAATAGCTGCAGGGCAGCCAGTCAACGAGCATTTCCCTGGTTTGCCCTTAGAAGCCACTGCATTGACCAGTGCATCATGTGACCCAGCCTCTATATAAGCTGGAGTCACTTGATGCAGCAGTCACATGCTCTCTGAGACTCTGAATAGTGTAGGGAGAGGAAGCTGCCAGCGTTTTTGTGAGGGACAGATTGCAGACATTTTAACATCTGATCCTGCATCCTGAGATTACTACTATTGTTGCTCTGAGGGACAGATTGCAGAAATTTGAGAATCGAGATTTCACATACTGCTGCTTTGAGTGACAGATTGCAGATCAAACCCTGCCTAACACAACGATCGATTTGATCGTACACAACGATCAGATTGTGGGAGTAATTTGAGATTTCACATACTGCTGCTTTGAGTGAGAGATTGCAGATCAAACCCTGCCTAACACAACGATCGTTACGATCGTACACAATGATCAGATTGTGGGATCGTACACAACGATCAGATTGTGGGAGTAATTTGAGATTTCACATACTGTTGCTTTGTGACAGATTGCAGATCAAACTCTGCATTACACAAAGATCTGACTGCACTAGGTAGAGGCTTCTGCTTAGGGGGACAGATTATTGTTCAAAAATCATTGCCTACTCCTATAGGGCCAGGTTCCAGCTGTTGCTATAAGTGACACATTATTGTTCAAAAATCATCTCCTAGTTCTAATGGGAGAGCTTCCAGCTGTTGCTGTAAGTGACACATTATTGTTCAAAAATCATCTCCTAGTTCTAAAGGTAGAGGTTCTAGCTGTTGCTATTAGTGACACATTATTGTTCAAAAATCATCTCCTAGTTCTAAAGGGAGAGCTTCCAGCTGTTGGTGTGAGCGGTGCATTTCTTGCACCAAAATAAAAAGTCCGGCTACAAAAACTTTTGTGGTTGCATCGGCCTGAAAAATAAAACCACGTTCTTTACGTGGCGAGTGTGGTTGTCGACCTTCGAGAGGGAAATCTTGATCCTCTACTAAAAACTTGTTATTACACAGTGATTATCGTTGTCGATCTTGGAGATGGAAATCTTGATCCTCTACTAAAAACTTGTTATTACACAGTGAATGTCGTTGTCGACCTTCGAGAGGGTAATCTTGATCCTCTACTAAAAACTTGTTATTACACAGTGAATATCGTTGTCGACCTTGGACCGGGATATCCTCATCCGTTACTAAAAACTTGTTATTAGACAGGGGGATTCG
>BLSH010144746.1:55064-67893 GCA_018402905.1 Glandirana rugosa | reverse complement strand
TTTTGCAGACCTCTAGGACTTTCCAGGACTTTTTTACAGCCATTTTTGTGCCTAAAAGTTCGGGTCCCCATTGATTTCAATGGGGTTCGGGGTCCGGGACAAAGTTCGGGTTCTGTCCAGACCCGAACCCGGACTTTGTCCCGAAGTTCGGCCGAACCAGCAGAACCCGGACTTCCAGAAGTTCGCTCAACTCTACTGTTCACAAGTTCTGTTGCGAACCGAACCAGGGGGTGTTCGGCCCATCCCTAGTGGACAGTTCTCAGCAAGCGGTAAATACAAAAATAATACTGCGCATGTAAAAAGATTATTCAGTGTGGAAAAAAACAAGAAACAAAATAAAAGTGTGTTGTGCTACAGTGATTGATATGAAAAATATATAAATAAATTATAACAGTCCAAAAAAATCTGAATCTCTCATGGACCATAATGGTCAAATGGCAAACTCCATGATTCAACTGTGGATAAGGTTATCCAATCCCTTCACCAAGTCCCGCCACCACCACACTAAGTTGGACTCTTACCAGAGAGCCTGGGCCCTTTATTATGAAGGGTCAAACAGGCTTAATGAATATGTCCCGGTCAACCATTGGGCCTCAGTAGTGTGAGTAGAGAGGAGGCGGAGGAGGACTGTGCTATCCCGCTGGAGTTCAGCTCTTCCCATTGTGACAGACAGACACGTTGACACCGTGGTTGGCAATACCCCTCATGCCTCGGGATCCATTTGTGGATTACATATTGCACCGCTTTGGAATGTGGCCGGATACAGAGATACCATTACTGGTGTGCTGAGGCCCATTGGATCGCTCTTGATGTTTACAACTTATGCCCATATACTCTTTACATTTGGTAAGAGTACCTTTATATAAGTGGTGAAGGTGCACAGTGCATGCGGGTGTATCACAGCCCATTGGAAACATTAGCCACATCATTGTTGTCTCAAGCGGTGAAGGACTTTATATGAAGGACATTTGAAAAAAAAAGTTTGGGTTCGGGTATTTGATCCCGCCTGTTGAATATCTGCAGGGCAGCCAATCAACAAGCGTTTCACTGGTTTGCCCTTAGAAGCCATCACAGCCATGCCTACGAATGGCATGGCTGTGATTGGCCAGTGCATCATGTGACCCAGCCTCTGTATAAGCTGGAGTCACGTAGTGCTGCATGTCACATGCTTTCAGGCTAATGTAGGGAGAGGATGCTGCTGGCGCTGTGAGGGACAGATTGCAGATATAATAACATCCTGCATTACAGAACGATCTGATTCTGGACTAGGTAGAGATTACTACTACTACTGCTTTGAGGGACAGATTGCAGATCTCATCCTTCATTACAGAACAATCTGATTCTGGACTAGGTAGAGTCTACTGCTTTGAGGGGCAGATTATGGTTCTAAAATCATCTAGTTCTATAGGGTCAGGTTCCTGTTGTTGCTGTAAGGGACAGATTATTGTTCTAAAATCATTGCCTACTCCTATTGGGTCAGGTTCCTGCTGTTGCTGTAAGGGAAAGATTATTGTTCTAAAATCATCGCCTACTCCTATAGGGTCAGGTTCCAGCTGTTGCTGTAAGGGACAGATTATTGTTCTAAAATCATCGCCTACTCCTATAGGGTCAGGTTCCTGCTGTTGCTGTAAGGGACAGATTATTGTTCTAAAATCATTGCCTACTCCTATGGGGTCAAGTTCCTGCTGTTGCTGTAAGGGACAGATTATTGTTCTAAAATCATTGCCTACTCCTATAGGATCAGGTTCCTGCTGTTGCTGTAAGGGACAGATTATTGTTCTAAAATCATCACCTACACTGCCTAGTCAACCTCTAGGCTCCTACTCCACATCCACCCCCCCTTCCCATTTTTATTTTTTTATTTGATTTTAAGTTATTTTCCCTATCCCCATTTTTTGTAGGGCACTTGTCCTACTCTTTCCCCCATTTTACTTCCTTTTGCAGCCCCCTAGCACTTGCCAGGACTTTTCTACAGCCATTTTTGTGCCGAAAAGCTCGGGTCCCCATTGACTTCAATGGGGTTCGAGGTCTAGGATAAAGTTCGGGTCAAGTTCGGTACCGAACCCGGACTTTTTCGCGAAGTTCGGCCGAACCCGCCGAACATCCAGGTGTCCGCTCAACTCTACCCGTCTGCATTGGGCCGCATAAGATATATTTTTTATTCAGTCAACTACAAGTGTTCATATACAAAACAATAATAGGAAAGGAATACCTCCTTCCAAGAAGAAAGCAAGACTTTAAAGGATATGGGATTGTGACTGAGGTGAGCACATACACAGTATTAGTATAAAAATGAATTTTTATTTTACAAACATTAGAAACATTTTAAAACCTATAGTTGAGTCAGTGCCTGACCTCACAAATGCACTTCTAGAAGAATGGTCAAACATTCCCATAGACACGCTCCTAAACCTTGTGAACATCCTTCCCAGAAGAGTTGAAGCTGTTATAGCTGCAAAGGGTGGGACAACTCAATATTGAACCCTACAGCCTGAGACTGAGATGCCATTAAAGTTCATGTGCGTGTAAAGGCAGGCGTTCCAATACTTTTGGTAATATAGTGTATATATATATATATATATATATATATATATATATATATATATATATTGTATGTTTATATGTATATACAGTATCTCACAAAAGTGAGTACACCGCTCACATTTTTGTAAATATTTTATTATATCTTTTTATGTGACAACACTGAAGAAATGACACTTTGCTACAAAGCAGTGAGTGTACAGCTTGTATAATAGTGTCAGTTTGCTTTTATCTTACTGGATATAATGCATTAAGATAAAAAAACCTTCTGCCTTTACAACTCCTTTAAGAACAGCCCCATTTCCTGTACCTTTAGACCCCAGTTCAGCCCTGATTCCTGCAACTACAAACCTCAGATCAGCCCAATTACCCTCAGGCATCAGATCAGACCCAATTACTGTACTTTTAAATCTAGGATAAGTCCTGATTGCTGCAGCTAGTAAAGGAACAGGCTAGGCTATGTAACTAATCGCCGAATAAGTTGTTAACTATAACCAGCAGCAGAAGGATTGTATTTGTAGGAAGTAGAAGCCCACCGGAGGATACTTTGGTCTGAGGTTGTCCCCCCAAAATAACTCAACACACAGCCATTAATGTCTAAACCACTGGCAACAGAAGTGAGTACACCCCTAAGTGAAAATGTGCAAATTGGGCCCAATTAGCCACTTTTCCTCCCCAGTGGCAAGTGACTCATTAGTGTTACAAGATCTCAGGTGTGAATGGGGAGCAGGGAGCAGTGTTAAATGTGGTGTTATCGCTCTCACTCTCTTATAATGGTCACTGGAAGTTCAAGTACTGAAACCATGTCCTGTGGTCTGATGAGACCAAGATAAACTTATTTGCTTCAGTTGGTGTCAAGCATGTGTGGCGGCAATCAGGTGAGGAGTACATAGACAAGTGTGACTTTCCTACAGCTAAGCAAGATGGCCACTGCCTTGCTAAAGAAGCTGAGGATAAATTTGATGGACTGGCCAAGCATGTCTCCAGACCTAAACCCTATTAAGCATCTGTGGGGCATCCTAAAATGGAAGGTGGAGGAGTGCAAGGTCTCTAACATCCACCAGCTCGTGATGTCGTCATGGAGGAGTGAAAGAGGACTCCAGTGGCAACCTGTGAAGCTCTGGTGAACTCTATGTCCAAGAGGGTTAAGGCAGTGCTGGAAAATAATGTTGGCCACACAAAATATTGATACTTTGGGCCCAATTTGGACATTTTCACTTAGGGGCATACTCACTTTTTTTGCCAGCAGTTTAGACATTAATGGCTGTGTGTTGAGTTATTTTGAGGGGACAGCACATTTACACTGTTATACCAGCTGAACACTCACTACTTTACATTGTAGCAAAGTGTCATTTCTTCAGTGTTGTCACATGAAAAGATATAATAAAATATTTACAACAAAATGAGGGGTGTACTCACTTTTGTGAGATACTGTGTATCTATCTATCTATCTATATATATACAGGCAGTCCCCGGGTTACAAACAACATAGGGACTGTAGGTTTGTTCTTAAGTAGAATTTGTTTGTAAGTCGGAACAGGTACATTTTTTAAGTGTAGTTTCAGCCGAAACTATTTTTAAGCTTTTTGGATAGCATGGGGAAGGGGTAACACTGATTGCTGTCTATGTTTCTGTTCAGAAGATTTTACCTCACTTCCTGTCCCAATGATAATTGGATTTTGAAAATTTTGGGCTGTTGTGGAAACAAACTTTGGTGATAAAGCATCAGTGGAGACACCTTTTTCCCATAATAACTCTTACAGGAGTGAATTTCCTTTCCTAGGGGTAAATTTCCTGTAACTTTCTGTTGTCTCCCTCTGTTTGTAAGTAGGAGTCGTTTGTAAGTCGGATGTTTGCACCTAGGGGACCGCCTGTATATACAGTATCTCACAAAAGTGAGTACACCCCTCACATTTTTGTAAATATTTTATTCTATCTTTTCATATGACAACACTGAAGAAATGACACTTTGCTACAATGTAAAGTAGTGAGTGTACAGCTTGTATAACAGTGTAAATTTGCTGTCCCGTCAAAATAACTCAACACACAGCCATTAATGTCTAAACCGCAGGCAACAAAAGTGAGTACACCCCTAAGTAAAAATATACAAACTGGGCCCAAAGTGTCAATATTTTGTGTGATCACCATTATTTTCCAGCTACCCCAGGGGCATGGAGTTTACCAGAGCTTCAGAAGTTGCAACTGGAGTCCTATTCCACTCCTCCATGACGACATCACGGAGCTGGTGGATGTTAGAGACCTTGCACTCCTCCACCTTCCGTTTGAGGATGCCCCACAGATGCTCAACAGTGTTTAGGTCTGGAGACATGCTTGGCCAGTCCATCACCTTTACCCTCAGCTTCTTTAGGAAGGCAGTGGTCATCTTGGAGGTGTGTTTGGGGTCGTTATCATGTTGGAATGCTGTCCTGCGGCCCAATTTCCGAAGGGAGGGGATCATGCTCTGCTTCAGTATGTCACAGTATATGTTGGCATTCACAGTTCCCTCAATGAACTGTAGCTACCCAGTGCTGGCAGCACTCATTCAGCCCCAGACCATGACACTCCCACCACCAACAATGTAAGTTTGCTGTCCCCTCAAAATAACTCAACACACAGCCATTAATGTCTAAACCGCTGGCAACAAAAGTGAGTACACCCCTAAATGTCCAAATTGGGCCCAAAATGTCAATATTTTGTGTGGCCACTATTATTTTCTAGCACTGCCTTAACCCCCTTGGGCATGGTATTCACCAGAGCTTCAAAGGTTGCCACTGGAGTCCTCTTCCACTCCTCCATGATGACATCACAGAGCTGGTGAATTTTAGAGACCTTGCACTCCTCCACCTTCCATTTGAGGATGCTCAATAGGGTTTAGGTTTGGAGACATGCTGGGCCAGTCCATCACCTTTACCCTCAGCTTGTTTAGCAAGGCAGTGGTCGTGTGTTTGGAGTCGTTATCATGTTGGAATACTGCCCTGTGGCTCAGTCTCTGAAGGAAGGGGATCATGCTCTGCTTCAGTATGTCACAGTATATGTTGCCATTCATGGGTCCCTCAATGAACTGTAGTTCCCCAGTGCCAGCAGCACTAATGCAGCCTCAGACCATGACACTCCCACCACCATGCTTGACTGTAGGCAAGACACAATTGTCTTTGTATTCCTCATCTGTTTGCCGCCGCACACGGTTGACACCATTTGAACCAGATAAGTTTATCTTGGCCTCATCAGACCACAGGACATGGTTCCAGTAATCCATTTCCTTATTCTGCTTGTCTTCGGCAAACTGTCTGTGGGCTTTCTTGTGCAACATCTTTAGAAGAGGCTTCCTTCTGGGACGACAGCCATGCAGACCAATTTGATGCAGTGTGCGGCGTATGGTCTGAGCACTGACAGGCTGACCCCCCCTCACCCCTTCAACCTCTGCAGCAATGCTGGCTGCACTCATACGTCTATTTCCCAAAGACAACCACTGGATATGACGCTGAGCATGTGCACTCAGCTTCTTTGGTCGACCATGGTGAGGCCTGTTCTGAGTGGAACCTGTCCTGTTAAACCGCTGTTTGGTCTTGGCCACCGTGCTGCAGCTCAGTTTCAGAGTCTTGGCAATCTTCTTATAGCCAAGACCATCTTTATGTAACAGTTATTTTTTTCAGATCCTCAGAGAGTGCTTTGCCATGAGGTGCCATGTTGAACTTCCAGTCACCAGTATGAGAGAGTGAGAGCAATAACACCAAATTTAACACACCTGCTCCCCATTCACACCTGAGACCTTGTAACACTAATAAGTCACATGACATCGGGGAGGGAAAATGGCTAATTGGGCCCAATTTGAACATTTTCACTTAGGGGTGTACTCACTTTTGTTGCCAGCGGTTTAGACATTAATGGCTGTGTGTTGAGTTATTTTGGGAGACAGTAAATTTACACTGCTATACAAGCTGTACACTCACTACTTTACATTGTAGCAAAGTGTCATTTCTTCAGTGTATTCAAAATAATTACAAAAATGTGAGGGATGTACTCACTTTTGTGAGATACTGTATATATATATATATATATATAGTGATCTACAAGTGCTGCTGTACAAAGTTTCAATTATTTTCACCACAGTACATATTTTTAATTAGACTGTTAAGAGGTCATCTCTGCTTGAGTATCTTTAACCACCTGAATGGATTTTCATTACCCTGTGAAATAATCCTGAGGGTTCATGTTGTTATTTGAATAAGAAAACACATTATACAGCTTTCAAAGTAGAAGTAATTGTAAGCGTATTAGCTCAGGATCAAAGTCTGCCAGGTACAATACTTGGGGAAAATGAATGCATGAAATAAGGCTTGCAGGTAGTTTTGCCTCAATAAGAGTGTGCTCCTTTGTAGATTATTCTGCAGTCTAATGAATTATCATGCTAGTTTTATCATGCAGCTTTTTTGTGCATGTGCTATGAAGTCTCCAGGAGCCTGTCCTTCAGATGTCATCTAAAGCCTGAGGAAGCTGTGCATCTGCAAAATCAAATGCAAAATATATCATTTTTCAGAAACCAAATGACATAGTTTTACATTGTGCCAACTGACATGTTTTACATATTAACTTGTTGGTATGTTATTTACTCTATAGGGGATTTGAGGTTAAATAATACTCTGTATTGTAGAGATTAAAGACCAGCTGTACACCAAACTGATATTTCATCTTCGGCTAACATTATATTACTACTTTATATGATATGAAAGCTGCATCAAGCATCCTATTGGATGTTATTAAATATAGTGTTAGAGCCAGCGATGTGCCAAAGAATCCCTGGAAGACCTTAGTGCTGAAAAGGTGACACATTGGGACATCACTTTATACATTTTATTTAAAGTGAGAATATTGATGTTAATATCAAACTTGCGTGTGTGCTTTTAACCCTTCACATCAAGAGCAGCGCATATTGCATACAAGGATATTGAAGTTCTCCTGCCATGGCTGTTTCTGTCCCATCTGCTTCTGCCATTGGTGCTGGTGGGAAGATGTACTGCTCTGTAAATTTCTCTTCCCCAATATGTTCTCTAAATTTTCATTAACCACTTCAGCCCCGGAAGGATTTCCAGCTTTAGGACCGGAGCACTTTTTGCGATTCGGCGCTGCATCGCTTTAACTGACAATTGCGCGGTCGTGCGACGTTGTACCCAAACGAAATCTGCATCCTTTTTTTCCCACAAATAGAGCTTTCTTTTGGTGGTATTTGATCACCTCTGAGTCATTTCTGATCGCCGCTATAAACAAAAGAAGAGCGACAATTTTGCAAAAAAACACAAAATTTCTTACTTTTTGCTAAAATACAAATCCAAAAAAAAAAATATAAAAAAACATTTTTTTTCATCGGTTTTTGGCCGATTTATATTCTTCCTCATATTTGTGATAAAAAAAATCACAATCGGCGTTTATTGATTGGTTTGCGCAAAAGTGGTTGCATTTACGGATGATGAGAATTAATTTCTGGGGTTTTTATTTTATTTTTATTTTTTACTAGTAATGGCGGCGATCTGCGATTTTTAGCAGTACTGCGATATTTCAGCGGACATGTCGGAACATTTTGACACTTTTTTGGGACCATTGGCATTTATACAGCGATCAGTGCTATAAAAATGCACTGATTACTGTGTAAATGCCATTGGCAGTGAAGGGGTTAACCTGCAGGGGGCGCTCTAAGGGTTAACTGTGTTCCCTGGGCGTGTTCTAACTGTGGAGGGACTGCCCTAGCAGGAGAAGGGAAGTGATCACACCTTCCATGTAGAGGAAGGCTGTGATCACAGCCCTTCCCCCTCTCACAGAACGGAGGTCCGTATTTACTTACACGGACCTCCGTTCTTTCACTCCGGGGGGGGGGCAACGCAGGTGGCCAGTGGAGATTGACTCCACTGCACCCGCTCCCTGGCCCTCCCCGGACACAGTGAACGCGCGCGTGCTCACTGGGCTCGATCTCGCGGCCGCCGTCGTATGACGGCGTTTTGAGTTATCGAACCACACTGTCGCTGTCAATTACCGACCAGCGGTCGGCAAGTGGTTAAAGAACATTACTTCCTGCATACCTCCCGACTTTTTGAGATGGGAATGAGGGACACCTATTAGCAAAAGTATGTAGGCATAGAACACCCTCATGCCCCTTAACCACTTCAGCCCCGGAAGGTTTTACCCCCTTCATGACGAGACCACTTTTTGGGATTCGGCACTGCGTTGCTTTAACTGACAATTACGCGGTCGTGCCATGTTGTACCCAAATAAAATTTATGTCCTTTTTTCCCACAAATAGAGCTTTCTTTTAGTGATACTTAATCACCTCTGCGGTTTTTATTTTTTATGCTATAAACAAAAAAAGACTGACAATTTAAAAAGAAAAAGTTTTTTTACTTTATTCTATAAAACATACCCAATAAAAAAAATGTAAAAAATCAAATGTATTCATCAATTTAGACCAATATGTATTCTGTTACATATTTTTAGTAAAAAAAATCCCAATAAACGTATATTGATTGGTTTGCGCAAAAGTTATAGTGTCTACAAACTAGGGAATATATTTATGGAATATGTATTTATTTATTTATTTATTTTACTAGTAATGGAGATGAATGATTTTTAGCGGGACTGCGACACTGCAGTGCACAAATCTGACACTAAGAGGTTTTATTGTCAAAGCTTGATTGAACAAGCTGAGGTTAGAAGCTGATTGGCTAGCATGCACAGCTGCACCGGTTTTTGCACTCTCCAGCTTTAGTAAGTCAACCCCTAAGTGACACTTTTTGGGGACCAGTGACACCAATACAGTGATCAGTGCTGAAAATATGCACTGTCACTGTACAAATGACACTGGCATAGAAAGGGTTAACATCAGGGGCAATCAAAGGGTTAAATATGTCCCCAGGGGGTGCTTTATAACTGTGGGTGATGTGCTTTGGTTAGGGGGAAACAGAAACCTGTGTTTCCGCTTAGCAGAAACACAAGATCTCCATTTTCCTCTCTGGCAGAACGGCGGCCTGCCTTGTTTACGTAGGCAGACCGCCGTTCTGTCTCTCCTCAGAGTGATCGGTGGGTCCCGGTGGACATCACGCCTGATGGACCTGCCGATTGGCTCCCGATGTGTCCAATCACAGCGGGAGTGGGTTGCTGGCAGCGTGCGTGTGCGCCCCAGACCATGTGCACAAAATCATGTACAAGTATGTGATTTCACACAGGAGGGCAATTTAGAAATTGGATGAAAGGTTTAGCACTGGGAAACACTACTTGAAAGATAAATAGTGATTTTTTATAAAACTATATAGATAAGACCAAAATGAGGGACAAATGAGGAGGAAAGAGGGACAGACTTTGTCCCATATCAAGGACAGTCCCTCGAAATCAGGGACATTTGGGAACTTTGCTTCCTGTTTGCAGATACCAAGTCCCCCTGACTGTCTTTGACACACCCCTGGGTTTCAGGAGATGTCAACCACAGCTGTTGTACCCTATGTGTTACATAGAGGTGCCAGCAGGACTGGGACAAGGGGTGGGCAAAGGGGTCATGTGCCCTGGGTGCAGAGGAACTATGTGGAGAGCCGATGAGCAGTCCACTCTCCAGCTACCTGAATGACAGAGGGGATTCTGCTCCCTCCTCCCTCCAGCTGTGGAACTTGAATCTCCTCCCCCTATCTCCTCCAGCAGTTTCAGGCGCTTTGGTTATGGCATCAACTTACACCTGTGCTGGGAGTTATTATGGCATATACTGACACCAATACTGGGGGTTATTAATGAGTCCACTGACACCTGTGCTAGGGGTTAATATGGTGTCCACTGACACCAATGCTGGGGGTTATTAGTGCATGCACTGACCCCACTGTTAGCAATGCTGGGGGCTATTATTGTGTCTACAGACAGCAAAGCCGGGGGTTATTATTGCATATACTGACACCAGTGCTGGGGGTTATTAATGCGTACGCTAACTCCAATGCTGGGGGTTATTCTTGCATCCGGGGGGTCATCTTCGTCCTGGACACTGGTTGACCTTGTCCTGCCACTGGGTGCCAGTGATGGAAATCCAGCCCTAGTCTTCCCATGTAAGCCCCGGGCTCTTCTGAGCAGAGCCATCCCCCTATTTATTTACAGCACAGTGAGGAGGGCAGAGCCCGGAAAATGACCGTTAGCTTAACCCCTTCCCACCTGGGTAGCTGCCTTAAGTCCAACACTTGTAAGCACCTGCTTACACGTGGGTTTACTCAAACAATGTCTCGGAAAAGCATGAACACAACACATCACTGGCTGTGTTCTTGCTTTGAGTCAGAATCTCAGTAATCTAAGTAGAGAAATAAGGATAAAGATCACAGTTAATTAGCCTTCAATAACAATTCAGCAATGGAAGTGCCCCTATTTCTATTTCTACATGTTCCCTTTAACTTTTATTTGTTGAGTGGGGCACTTATACAAAATTAAGAAATTCAGGATATTCCTGACAACATTATCAGCCACGCAGGCGAGGATATATTTATAGAAGCGACAGGTATTGTTAACCTTCTCAGACAGACATTGACAAGGAATGAATTTACAGACTTTGTATTGTTAGCAATCAACATTTCCGACATTGAACGGAGAATCTAACACCCATTTTACACTGCCGGTCTCAATAAAAAAATGTGATTATTTTCCTGGATGTATGCTATGGAATCCGTTTTAACTCCTTATCACGTCCTGCAATGTGCCCTGACATTTCCTAATGCAATCATTTTCCCATTTTTACTTTTTAAATACGCTTCATTGTTTTACGAGCACCTATTCATTGATGGATTTCCTTTTCAAAATAATAGTTTGTTTCCATGGGCACGTTTCAGACACAGCCAGGATGTGGAAATATTACTATATTTCAAAGAAGAATTATGACACTTGCAACTCAAGTTAATACTGTTACCTGGAGATGCATTGCATGAGCCCTCAATGGTCCCACTAGTTAAAAAATATATTGTTCCAGTTTGAGTTTTATTTAAGTTTTTACTCATCTGAGGCCCTTATGATTTGTGTTTCTGTTTAGCCCAGCATGGCATGAGTTATGGGTAGACAAGGGGTTTGCATATTGCCCCCACTCCTCCTCATGCAGTGCATATTAATACATTATATAGTACTTGAACCTGCAGGAGGGCCATTTTTTTTCTTGAGTTTACTATTGCTTTAAGCCAAAAGAATAAGATGCTACATACATAATAAGACATACATTTCTCCACTAAGTCTTATTTCCTGGAGCATTCCTGGTGTTTACTTCAGCTCTGCTGCTTGAACAACAGGAAGGGTCTTGATTCATTCCATCCCTCAGGGCCATCCTAATGCATGGACATCCCTGGGCAGTGCCCATTGGCCCCAGGTGCACGGGGGGCCCATGATAATCTTGTACATCTTACTTGCCAAATGTCCTGGATTTGCCATGACCTGGGCAGCGTCCCAGAATCTTGGCTGCAGGGACAGCAGCAGCCTTTCACTGAGCTAAATCTATAATTGGAATGACCCAATCACTCCAATTACATAGGATGAATAGGAGAGGAGGGCCGGTTGGGATCAGCGCAGTACACATCCCACCCACACAAGCAGCAGTAGTAAGATGCTCCAACTCAGGGGTTCTTCCTTAACCCCTGCAAAGCATGGGAAAAGTGCCAGAAACTGTGGGGGGAAGGTACGGGGGGCTTTCATTCCGACTGAAAATGTAGCCCAGTTACAGCCTGCCAGAACAGGTAAGATCTGTGACAGCAGCTCTGCTTGAGGAGATCATATCTGTATTATACATTACTGCCCCCTATACTGTAACCTTCTGACCACATGGAGACACTTACCCTTCCGTGTCATGTCCCCAGTCCCCCCGCGTCATATCCCCCCTATCTCCTGTGTCACGTCCCACCAGTCTTCCAATGTCATATCCCCCGTCATTACATATTATGTCTATACTAGAGGAGTTCGTCTCGACGACAGTGTCTAGAATGGACAAGACCGTCCGACATTGACCCGATGTAAAAGTCAGCCTTACTTTCGGGGGGCATGGAAGGGGGGTGTCAAAGACCGTGAAAAGGGTACGAAACGTCCCCAATTCCTTCTTGGGGACTCAACCTCGTAGAATGATGACGACGAACACACCCACCCTACACATGACGCGACTAGGGTTGGCCGGGAGGAGAGGATAAGTAGGATACATTAACCTCACTAACCCAGTAAGGTTAATATCTAAATCGAGTCACTTTCCGACGACGACAGGGACGTCGGTTCTAAGACCCTGCGACGGGTCCAGTACCGTTTAGGTCCT
>BLSH010144746.1:33957-45823 GCA_018402905.1 Glandirana rugosa | reverse complement strand
GCCTGGCAGAGCATCACCAGGGATGAAACCCAGCGTCTGGTGATGTCTATGCGTTCCAGACTTCAGCCTGTATTTGACTGCAAAGGATTTGCAACCAAGTATTAAAAAGTGAAAGTTTGATTTATGATTGTTAATCTGTCCCATTACTTTTGGTCCCTTAAAAAGTGGGAGGCACATATACAAACTGTTGTAATTCCTACACCGTTCACCTGATTTGGATATAAATACCCTCAAATTAAAGCTGAAAGTCTGCAGTTAAAGCACATATTGTTCCTTTCATTTCAAATCCATTGTGGTGGTGTATAGAGCCAAAAAGATTAGAATTGTGTAGATGTCCCAATGTTTATGGACCTGACTGTACATGTAATTTTTACTCCCAATTTCGTTTCTCTCACTGCTGGACTTTTCCATTTTAGGTGAGGGCATCTGAAGCCCATCCATAGTCTCCTGGCATCTCTTCCTGAAAAAAAGTGCATGGTGGGTAACCATCATGCACTCCTCAATCTCGGTCCATCTTAAATTGCATAATTTCCTGTCTGGAAATAACATGATTTTACAGTACAGGGAAGCCCACTGACTCCTGGGAAATGATGAGTCACATCTCCCAGGAGGCCAGGTGAAGCAGGAAATGAGGAGAAGAGCCTAGGACCAAAAAGGGGCAGATTACAAAGACCACCTAGCAACAAGCGACTTAGGGTGAGTATAAAATGTTTTTTCCTTCAAAGGTAAGTCTATATAGGCAAAGGACTTGAATGATGTAAAAAAAAAATTCTGGGCGGAACTTTGCTTTAAGTGTTCTTCTAGTGCTTTTTCAAAATCTGTAAATACATTAGGCATACCTCCCAACTTTTTGAGATAGGAACAAGGGATACCTATTAGCAAAATTATGTAGGCATAGGACACACACCCCTTCCACGCCCCCTTAAAAGAGAATTATACAAAAAAAATATTATTTAAGCCCACAAGTGATTTTTTAACCACTATTATTCCTTTTTACTGGCTTTTGCCATTTATAAATGCAGCAATTTAAAAATTGGACAAAAGGTTTAGCACTGTGAAGCATGTTTTATAAGATAAAAATGCATTTTATATACAACTATATAAATCTTACCAAAATGAAGGACAAGTGGGCATGAAAGAGGGAAAGAGGGACATTATTCCAAATCAGGGACAGTCCCTCGAAATCAGGGACAGTTGGGAGCTATGCATTAGGGAGCATAATCTGGTACGTTCCCAATATGCCTCCTAATGCACCGAGCAAAAGGAGCATGTGTTCCCCTTATTTTACTCTCTTTGAATTCATTAAATACTCTAGAAGATTCATGTGGCTTATTTACTAAAACTTGAGAGTTCAAAATGTGGTACAGCTGTGCATGGTAGCCAATCAGCTTCTAAGTTCAACTTGTTCAGTTAAGCTTTGGCAATAAAACCTGGAAGCTGATTGGTTTCTATGCAGAGCTGCACCAGATTTTGCACTCTCCAGTTTTAGTAACCCCCAATGTCTTCACATTTCCTAATCTTTTTTTATTTTTGGAAATCCCTTCTCATTAGACAGGCTGATGATTTAGGGTAAGATGGGTTTCCATGCACATGATGCACCTGATGGTCAAACATTCCCATAGACACACTACTAAAACTTGTGATCAGTATTCCCAAAAGAGTTGAAGCTGTTATAGCTGCAAAGGATGGGCCAACTCAAAATTGATATTCTATCACTCCTGTAGATTTTTGCTAGAGTTTTTTTTTTAAAGGGGCTGTGTACATCTGAAGGTCATGTTTCCTGCTCTTGAATGGTAATGTATAGTTCTTTTGTAGTTTTGTTGTTATATTGAGGTATGATGTTTAACCACTTCCCGACAGCTGAATGCAGAATGACGGCTGGGAAGTGGTTCAGTTATCCCGACTGGGCGTCATGTGATATTCTCAGGATAACATGCTGACGCGCGCCCGGGAGGGGGGGGGGGGGCGCGCATCGTGGTGATCGGTGGTGTGAGTAAAATGCTACCAATCACAGCTTGTCAAAGTGTAAACAGGAAAGCCGTATCGGCTTTTCCTGTACTCTGGTCTGCAGGCCTGAGAGAGCCAATCGGCTGCTTTCCTGATGGGGGGTCTGTGCTGATGGTTTATCAGCGCAGCCCCCCCTCGGATTGCCACCCTAGACCACCAGGGAGCCTGCCCAGGGACCACCAGGGATGTGCCTACCCAGGACCACCAGATGGCCGACCAGGGACCACCAGGGAGACCACCCTAAACCACCAGGTAAGGGGCACAGTGCCCAATATGGATGGCACTCAGTGCCGCCTTCAGATGCCACCCTAGACCACCAGGGAAATGGCCCCTATCTGTGCATCTGCCCACCAGTGCCCATCAGTGCATACCAGTGCCACCTACCAGTGCCGCCTATGAGTGCCCATCAGTGCTGCTTATCAGTGTCTGTCAGTGCTGCATATCAGTGCCCACCAGTGCTGCATATCAGTGATGCCTATCGGTGCCCATCATTGCTGCATATAAGTGCCTCATCATCAGTGCCCATCAGTGCCATCAGTGCCGCCTCTTCAGTGCCAATCAGTACTGCCTCATCAGTGCCCGTCAGTGTAGCCTCATCAGTGCCCATCAGTGATGGAGAAAATTTACTTATTTACAAAGTTTTGTGACAGAAAAATTTAATTTTTTTTTTTTCAAAATTTTCGGTCTTTTTTTATTTGTAGCGCAAAAAATAAAAACCGCAGGGGTTATCAAATACCACCAAAAGAAAGCTCTATTTGTGGGAACAAAATTATAAAAAAAATTGTTTGGGTACAGTGTCGCACCACTGCACAATTGTCATTCAAAGCGCAACAGCACTGAAAGCTGAAAACTGGTCTGGTAGGAAAGTGTTCTAAGTGCATAGTACTGAAGAGGTTAACCTCCCTGGCGGTATGATTATGTCAGGTTTTTGGTGCTGAAAGCGGTATGATTATTTTGCATGGAAATTTGGAGTTTTATATTGTAGGCCTGTAATTCTTAGGAATAACTCACTTAAATCTGTCAAAACAAGAGTCTAGTAGACATCCTGGGTATGATAAAGTTTGAAACATGAAATCATAAATTATAATATAATAAATAACTATAAATAATTATCAAAAATAATAACATAATAGTAATAACATTTATTCAATAATGTATTCAAATCAAAAACATTGAAATTTGCTCATTTGCAGAATTGTCGCTGTCATCACTTTCAGTGTCTGATGACGAATTTCCCCACAAATCAGTATCACTCAATTCTGTAAATGATTCTTATTTACTATCACTGTTTTCTAGCCGATCAAAAACCACTTTTGACGTAAAGGGACGCTTTTTGGATGACATGGACATTCTCAAGTTTCCAGGCAGAAAGAATGGCATATATAATATAAAAGTGCATGCAGGGCACTGGGCAAACCACTAGGGACAAAGGGGATGTGAAATGTTTTCATACAGTAATGTAATCTATAAGATTACAGTGTACTATATGTTTACTGTGTGTTACACTTTTTGAATTTCTCGCAGGGAACGGAGCCTGGCACACAGAGGTATTGGGCGAAAGACACAGCCCACTGACACAGCGGGGGGACATCACTGGATCCAGGGGACAAGGTGAGCAACGATGCCTGGATCCAGCAATGCAATCCCAAGTGTGGCTAGGAGTTAACGCTCTTGGTACAGAAAATTCACCCCGAGCCACACTTGGGAATATCGCCAGGGGGGTTAAGCACCAAGGGTGTCCTAGATATGTTGTCAGGTTTTTTTTTTTTTTTAATGATGGAAATGTATATTCCTATCAGCTATGATGCTGAAAGCAAGTTTATTGATTAAGTTATTTATATCCTTTTAAATTTTTGTAAAAAATGTATGTGATTGAAGACCAATCCAAATAAAAATTGTCAACTCAATATTGAACCCTATGGACTAAGATCGGGATGTCATTAAAGTTCATGTGCGTGTAAAGGCAGGGGCCCCAATACTTTTGACAATATACAGTAGTGTGTATGTGTGTATATATATATATATATACCGTTTTCTCCCTTTATGCAAATTCTTGCCTATGCCATACTGTAGCCCAAATTATAATCTCACTGTGTAGCCTGATTTGAACTCAATTTCAGCTATTTAATACGATTGCAAAATGGGAACAGCATACAGTGAGCAACCCTTTCTGTTTATAACCGCTAATGCTTCCCTGCCATTGCCTGAAATTGTTATGAATAAATAAATGGAGGGATTGCACTATACATGTTTATTTCCCATTCAGACTGCGAAGCCCAGTTGCTGGAGATGGCTCATAGATAATGTACTTTTCTTAAGAAAATAGGTCATTATTCACAAAGTAGGCTTGAAAAAATGAGCAATTACATTTCTCATATTTTTCTAAATTGCTCTGTAATTTAAAAGACAATTAACATTTAAAATGAACAATTGAAAAGATAATTATATCTCATTATGTCTGCCGGGTTATTGAGATGAATAATATCTGCTATAGGACAGTAATGATTTACTCGAAACATATGATGTGAGACATTGAGCAGAGAGTTGATTAGTAGCTGCAAGGGGTTTCAGCTTGAGTGTTAATGCCATTTACTGGCTGGGAGCAATTTACTTTATATGTGAAAAAATAATATAGATAAGCAGAGGGTGCCAGCTCAGGAAATCAATTACACAGTGCATTATACCTTCATATTATCTTCTATATATGCAGTAAGATGAACTTTTGAGTCTACTGATACTCCAGAGATAGTTAAAAGGTTTGAATCTGAAAACAATTTACTCTAAATGCCTCTGTGTGTGAGATAATTTATCTTTAATTGTGAAATATAAAAAGTTTAACGTCCCATTTTAGGTACATAAGAACAAGTTATATGGGCTGATTTTCTTAGAGTATATGCAAACCCGTAACAATGAACCTAACACACTTCCAGCCCTAGGGTGACAACGCTACTCCTCCATAAGTATATGAGAGACAGCGAGTGTTGTCACCCTTAGACAGAAAGTGTTTTACAGGATTAGAAAGTGAAAATAAAGAAAAAAAAAGACTGGAAAAGAGAAAATAATATCATTCGCCACCTCTAAGAACTGGGTAAGCTGCAATATGTTATATTTTTGTACCTGGGGTTAGGTATACGTAAACCTGTGACCAGGCTATGGACATTGATAAAATTGACAAATTCGCAAAAGGCAGCAAATGCGCTTTAACTACTTGCCGACCACCTGCGGTACTTTTACTGCGGTAAGTTGGCTCCGCTATGCAGATTGCCATCTATAAACAGGGATCCGCGCAGCCGCAGTTGCGGGCGCACTCTGCCTGAGACTCTGGACTCAATGTCTGCCCGCAATCGCCTTCTAGAGAAGAAGAATGGGGAACCGCCGATGTAAACACGGCGGTTCCCCATTCTGTCAGTGGGCATGACAGTGATCTACTGATCCCTGTCATCGGGGTCAGTGAGATCTCTTATGCCCCTGCCAGCCCAGCCCCCACACAGTTAGAACACGCCTAGGGAACACAGTTAACCCCTTGATTGCCCCCTGCAGGTTAACCCCTTCCCTGCCAGTGACATTTACACAGTAATCAGTGGCTATTTTTAGATCTGATCGCTGTATAAATGTCAATGGTCCCAAAAAGTGTCAAAAATGTCCAATATGTCCACCGCACTATCGCAGTCCCGATAAAAATCGCAGATCGCAGCCATTACTAGTAAAAAAAGAATTGTAAAAACGCCATAAATTAATTCTCATGGTTTGTAAACGCGGAAACTTGTGCACAAACCAATCAATATACGCCGATTGTGATTTTTTTTTACCACAAATATGTAGAAGAATATATATCGGTCAAAACTGATGAATAAATTTGTTTTTTTATATATTTTTTTTGGATATGTATTATAACAAAAAGTAAAAAATATAGTTTTTTTTCAAAATTGTCAGTCTTTTTTTGTTTATAGCGCAAAAAATAAAAAACGCAGAGGTTATCAAATACCAACAAAAGAAAGCTCTATTTGTGGGGAAAAAAGGACGTCAATTTTGTTTGGGTAAAAGGCCACACGACCACCCAATTGTCAGTTAGAGCAACGTAGTGCCGAAACGCAAAACGTGCTCTGGTCAGGAAGGGGGTAAATCCTTCCGGGGCTGAAGTGATTAAAACAAGCCTTCTGTGGAGTAACTGATTCTTAAATCACAGAAGAACTACTTAAATATTTTAGGTTGCTTCCTTTGCAGCTCAGCACCCCTACCCACCCCAGCAGCTTAATTCTCTCTGCTCCATCCTGCTGTGAAATTTGAGGATTAATTGTTCCATAGTGCCTGAAGTTACAGAGGTCAACTAAGGCCTCATACACCGAACGGCCCAAATCGTATGTTGGCTGCTGTATTTCGCATTCTGATATGCACTAAGCGATCGTACGACCAAGCCTAACATGGTGACGTGCTATGAGCGTACAAAGAGGAAGTTCAGGTGAATGTGATTTGTGAATTAGGAATGTAGGTTTACAGGAACGGACACATCAGGGAGTTCCTGACTTCTGAGCATGCGTGTTTTGCACAGTACAACTTGTCGTAGGACAACCAAAGTTTTCTAGTCTGCTCATCCAACCTCCGTTGTAAGACCATCGCACGTCAGCTGTTCTAATTGCGCATACCAACAGTCGGATGATCATACAACAAGCAGTCGTAGGACCGTTTTCATACGACCATCGCACTGTGTGTATGAGGCTTAAGGCTTGTAGTGAAGACCGTCTATTGCTTGTTAGGAATCTGCAAAACTGGAATGTTTGTAGCCTGGCCACAGGTCTATTTTGAAGTAGAACTATAGGCAAAGGCTGGCCATGTTACATGTTAGATTTTCTGTCCAATTTTCTTTAGATTTACCTTTAACTATGTAGTACAAGGGCCTGCCTAGTTGGATAAAATTGAAAGTGTTGTTTAGTTTTGACCTCATATTATATGGTTTATGGTAAATCTAAAGAAAATTGGACAGAAAATTTGACAGAAAATCTAACATGTATGGCCAACCTTAGGGAGGGTTAAAACCCATGTCAGATTTTTTTTTCCCCATCTGTGTCCCATTGCGGAGATTTCCTTTCACTTCCTGTCCCATAGCCAAACAGGAAGAGAGAGGAAACCCCTGTAAATTAAAGGAATTCCTTGGGAACCACCAGGTCACCATAACTAGCATCCCCGTTGGAAGATTTCTCCTCTATAAGGCCTCATGCACACGGGCGTATTGAAAAAATGAGCTGCAACATCGGCACCGACGCTAGGAAAAAAATGGTGTTAAAAAAGCTGCTGCGTTTTGCATTGGCATTAATGCGCATTATTGAACGTCAGTACTACGCCGCATTTTGTTTGAAAAGACATCCCTCTGCTATTTTTGGACCTGGAAACGCCGGTGCCGGTTAACGTCGCTACGGCGCTGATGCGCGTTAGTGAGCATTTTGCCGGCTCAGCGTCAAAAACGCTCTAGTGCTGCAAACAATGCTGAAAAACGCGGCTGTAAATACAGCCGTGTGTATGAGGCCTTACTTTTCTGGGGACAACTCACAATTTTTTTTTTTACTTTAACTTTCAATAATAGTGGTAAACAGGACAAATAGAGAGGGTGAATCTCACTAACGGGGGAAAAGACAGCAAAAAAAAAAAAAACTGACAGGGGTTCTAATCCCTCTTCACTCTATTCATAACTAAACAAAAGTTTTGCCTTTAGTTCTACTTTAAGTTTTTTGTAAATCTTAGCTTTATCTATTGAGATTTGGAAACAACAAGGGTTTTTTCAACATAACAGCTGAAAAAAGACAGGTAGATATGTGAAAAGGACCCTAGAGCTCTGTCCACTGCGTATAAATGCGAACAGGAAATATTAATACATAGTACTTCAATATAAAGTATTAACCTCCTTAGCTCTCACACTTTATACTCCTTATGGATTAGAACAATTTTTACATCTCCACTATGGCATTATGAATACAAAAAGAAACAAAAAAATGCATTTATTTATTTTTTACCAGTATTAAAATAAATGGTGTCACTGCAGATAAAAGGTCACTCTTTATTCTATAATTTGTCTTATTTATAATTACATTTAAATTAAGTTTCTGGTACAAAGCTTAGCAGTTATTCACAAATGCACTTAAAGGCACTTTTTTATACATTTTTTTTTTACATGACACTGAAACACATCAACAAACCAAATGAATGCAAACTATTAAAAGGTAAAATATTAACACCCTCAGCGGCTGATTTGAGTGCTATTTTATTCTTCTTCTCATACAAGATTCAGACATGTGCAGAGCGAAAAAAATTTGTTTCGTTTCGATTCGTTATTTACATAAGTTTGTTTAGTTAGATTTGTTTCATTTGTATATCTCGTTTTCGGAATTCTTTCGTTTATTCACTTTTAAATCGATTAGAAAAGTTTTCAAATCAATTTCGAATAGTTTTCGAATTCAAATCATTTTCAAACCGTTTTCCAATTTCCAAGGAGAATGGGGTGGAGTGGAACGTGGAGGAATAGAATGGAAAAAGATAGAATACAATAGAGGGGAATATAACAGAAAAAGAAAGAATATAATGTGGTGGAGTGGAACCGAGCTGTTTTACTCTGTTGTATGCTATTCTTTTGTTTTCTGTTATATTCTTTTCTAGTCTATTGTTTTTTCTGTTCTATTCCTTTGTTTTCTATTCTATTTTGCTATCTTTGGAAATTGAAAAACTATTCAAATTCGAGGACTTTTCAAATTCAAATTTGAAAACTTGTTCAAATTTGAATTTGAAAACTATTCTAATTCGAAAAGTATTCGAAGGCGATTCAAAAATGATTAAAATTCAAATTTGGTCTGAATTTTTTTTTTCATTATTTTAGATTCGTTTAAATTCAGTACTATTGTAGTTCGAAAAACGAAAATTCTTCAGAATTTTAATTCGGAACAAAACAAACCGCACATGTCTACTATTAGATATCAACTGAATTTGTGTTCTAAACTTGGAGGATCTTTGAGAAAGAATACCTCCACATTAAAAGCAGCTAGAGAGGTGAGCGGTGGCTTGTTTTAAAACTCTTTTACTGCTTTGCTATCTTTGGAAGTTGGAAAACTATTCAAATTTGAGGACTTCTTGAGAATTCTAATTCGAATTTGAAAACTAGTGGAATTTGAAAACTATTGGAATTTGAAACCTATTGGAATTTGAAAAGTATTCAAAAACGATTTGAAAATTATTCACATTCGAATATCATCCGAATTTTCTTTTTCGTTGTTCAGATTCGTTTAAATTCGGTACTATTGTAAAACGAAAATTAGTCCGAATTTTAATTCAGAACGAAACTAACCGCACGTGTCTATCAAGAATTGCCTGTAGCACTTCTTTTTCATACTTACTATAGCAACTTACATTTTATTTGGTCCCAGTTTTTTCTTGTTTACTTTTTTATTCCTTTTATTAGAGTTTATTTGCTGGTTTAAGTAGGGGAATTTACATGGTGTCCGTCACCATAAGTGGTCATAACTGGCATCATCTTTAGTGGCATGTCAGTACCCCCCCACCCCTTGTATTCATCTATTTATGTCTCCCCAACATTAATATTTTGAGCTGTCTTTTCACTCTTATGGGATGTGTTGGGATTGTGGTATGTTACCGAACTCCATATTCAGGTTTAAGTTCTCACTCTTTTGTTCTGGGGAGCTGTGTCCCTACTTATGAGAGGTATAGTCTCCTCTCTTTTGTATTTTGTGAAAATCAATACAATTTCTTAAAAAAAAAAAAAAGAAAAAAAAAATGGTAAAATATTCATGTTAAAAATATAAATAAAACAGAAAAAGAGTTCATTAGGACCTAATAGAATTAACCAAAGATTAATGAGGGGTTGAATAGGAATGCATTTTATATAAAATCTTTTATAATTTCAAAGGTCATCCCATTGGTTTACATGTAAATAAAACAGAATAAATACAATGTAACAATAATGTTATTACATTGTGTTTTTGAAATTACATTTGCAGGCAATATCTCTAAGGCCCCTTTCACATGATCGGCCGAGCAGGCCACTCATTGACTTGTATGGGCAAGCGGATGTCAGTGGAGATGTGCCTGCCATCCGATCCGACAAGATCTGCTCAAAACAGACGGATGCCAATCTGATCCAGTGGATCAGATCGGATGGGATTGGGTGAAAACGGACATGCAGTCCGTTTTCATGCGATCTTCCCCATAGAGAACAGCGGGGCTCTGGAGGTCTGTCCCTGCACAGTGAGCAGAGATGGACCTGTCATCTGCCGTCTTAGCCGGAACCAATGGACTGATCACCCGCTGAGCTAGTGGAGTCCATCCAACGGATCCACCCCGTGTGAAAGGGGTCTAAGGCCTCATTCACACCATCTACAGAGACCTGCATTTTTCTGCACTAGAAAAATGTGTGTCTTTACAAGACGCACAGAAAACAATTGTTGGGGCTATGATGTAAAGCAGGGTGCCAAACTGGCGGCCATCCAGCTGTTGTAGGACTACTAGTCCCATCATGCCTCTGCCTTTGGGAGTCATGCTTGTAACTGTCAGCTTTGCAATGCCTCATGGGACTTGTAGTTCTACTACAGCTGGAGGGCAATCAGTTTGACACATGTGATGTAAAGGGTGCAGTGGCAGCCCGCCCATAGGGGACCTACAGGCGCCGCCCCTCCCCCCCCCCCCACCCAATAGCTAGTCTCAAAAAAAGGGCCCTTTAAAGATAAAAAGTTCCTTTAAGTCTTTAAATGCACTGTGTTCGTGCGCCGGACACAGTGCACTGTGGGTAGCGTGACGTCTTTGCAATCGCATGATTGCAGGCATCACGCTTAATTGAAAAGTTATGTGCTGCCTTCTGCCGCGCTGCATGGTTCCTCAACACTCCTATTGGTGGAATGCTGACTGTGGTCTTCTTTTGATTGGCACCACCGTCCTTACATGGGTGGTGCTTTTCCCTCAAAGCCACCGCGCCACTTGAGGTTGCTCTGTACCAATGAGAAACCGGAAGTGACGTGAGCACGACTGGAATGCACGGCTCAAGCGGTGCATTCAGCCCTCATCTCCTCATCTCCCTCTCATTCAAACATTAACTTGCCACTCGTCATCGCCTTCTACTCCAGTCCTGACTTGCCCTGGGGGGGGGGTGCTGGATGCTGTATACCCCTCTGGTCATCTGTTACCCCTCTGGGCCCCTGTATACCCCTCTGGGCCTCTGTATATCCCTCTGGTCATCTGCATATCCCTCTGGTCATCTGTATACCCCTTATGGTCATCTGTTACCCCTCTGGTCCTCTGTATACCCCTCTGGTCATTTGTTTACCCCTCTGGTCATTCTGTATACACCTCTGGTCATCTATATACCCTTCTGGTCATTCTGTATACCCCTCTGGTCATTCTGTATATCCCTCTGGTCATCTGTATACCCCTCTGGTCATCTGTATACTCCTCTGGTCATTCTGTATACACCTCTGGTCATTCTGTATACCCCTCTGGTCATCTGTATACCCCTCGCGTCATTCTGTATACCCCTTGCGTCATTCTGTATACTCCTCGCACCCTCTGGTCATTCTGTATACCCCTCGCATCATTCTGTATACCCCTCTGGTCATCTGTATACCCCTCTTGTCATTCTGCATACCCCTCTGGTCATCTGTATACCCCTCTGGTCATTCTGCATACCCCTCTGGTCATCTGCATACTCCTCTGGTCATTCTGTATACCCCTCTGGTCATCTGTATACCCCACCGGTCATCTGTATACCCCTCTGGTCATTCTGTATACCCCTCTGGTCATCTGTATACTGCTCTGGTCATCTATATACCGTCTTACTGTTCTCCCCATATGTCTACTGGTCTCCCCATAT
>BLSH010144746.1:0-33947 GCA_018402905.1 Glandirana rugosa | reverse complement strand
GGTCATTCTGTATACCCCTCTGGTCATCTGTATACCCCTCTGGTCATTCTGTATACCCCTCTGGTCATCTGAATACCCCTCTGGTCATTGTGTATACCTCTCTGGCCATTCTGTATGCCCCTCTGGTCATTCCATATACCCCTCGGGTCATTCTGTATACCCCTCTGGTCATCTGTATACTCCTCTGGTCATTCTGTACACCCCTTTGGTCATCTGTATACCCCTCTGGTCATTCTGTATACCCCATTGGTTATCTGTATACCCCTCTGGTCATTCTGTATACCCCTCTGGTCATTCTGTATACCACTCTGGTCATGCTGTATACCCCTCTGGTCATGCTGTATACCCCTCAGGTTATCTGTATACGCCTTTGGTCATCTGTATACCCCTCTGGTCATGCTGTAAACCCCTCTGGTCATGCTGCATACCCATCTGGTCATCTGTATACGCCTCTGGTCATGCTATATTCTCCTCTGGTCATGCTGTATACCCTTCTGGTCATGCTGTATACTCCTCTGGTCATGCTGTATACCCTTCTGGTCATGTGCATACCCCTCTGGTCATGCTGTATACCCCTTGGGTCATCTGTATACGCCTTTGGTCATCTGTATACCCCTCTGGTCATGCTGTAAACCCCTCTGGTCATACTGCATACCCATCTGGTCATCTGTATACGCCTCTGGTCATGCTGTATTCTCCTCTGGTTATGCTGTATACCCTTCTGGTCATGCTGTATACTCCTCTGGTAATGCTGTATACCCTTCTGGTCATGTGCATACCCCTCTGGTCATGGTGCATACCCCTCTGGTCATTCTGTATACCCCTCTGGTCATGCTGTATACCCCTATCTGGTGATGCTGTATACCTCTATCTGGCAATGATGTATACCCCTCTGGTCATGCTGGGCTATATACTTCTCACACAATGGGTAAAATCTATAAGGGGTGGGGCTTTTGAGAAGTGGGAGGGGCCAAAAAGGAAGGGCGGGGTCTGCCCCCCATCCTAAGATTTCACCAGCCGCCACTGAAAGGGAGGTTCTGATGAGGGCTATAATGCACAGGGGGCTCTGTTGAAGATAATGATGTAAAGAGAGGCTCTGACGGGGACTATAATGCACCGGGGGCTCTGTTGGGGACTATGATATAAAGGGAGGCTCTGATGAGGACTATAATGCCCAGGGAGCTCTGTTGATGACCATGATGTAAAGGGAGACTCTGATGGCAACTATAATGCACAGAGGGCTCTGTTGAGGACCATGATGTAAAGGGAGGATCTGATGGAGACTAAAATGCACTGGGGGCTCTGTTGGGGACTATGATGTAAAGGGAGGCTCTGGTCAGTGGCGGCTGGTTGTTTTTTTTTTGGTGGGGGCGGCAAGCAACCCCTCGGGTGCTCAGTGGCATGGCACGGTACTGCCCCCCTGCTGTCTGCCAGTCAGTCTGGCACTTTCCCCATCAAGGTGGCAGGTAACGGGCGGTGGGCTGCAGGCTCCTCTGCTCCTCGGTTCCTCAGCTCCATCTCTGTCCTCTCCTCCATTGTGGCAGCTTCCATGTGTCTCCTCCTCCTAGGCGCTAGCCATCCAATAGGATTGCCTGTCCTTTCAACCGGGTGATGGGTCTCAGGAGGATCAGTGTTAGAATAACAAATATTCATTCGCTACTGTATTCTGGGTGGTCTGAGTGAGCGCACTCTCTACACCCCGAGCCCATCCTATTTTGAAACCTATTAGAGCCTCAAGCTCTATTTAGTGCTTTAAAAAAACAACCCCAACATTGTAATTCATGCGCCTGGCGTCCTGAAAGGGGCCGGATGCGTGGATGGGGGCAGCGGCATGGACAGGTCAGGCGGCGCCCGTGAGCCCTCAATGGACGTCCGCCACTGCCGCTGATGGAGATTATAATGCACTGGGGGCTCTGTTGGGGACTATGATGTAAAGGGAGGCTCTGATGGGAGCAATAGAAAGGGGTTTCAGCACATCACACAGTTCCTTTGTTTGTCTCAACTTAATTTGAAGTGCACAAATTGATACTTCATTCATGTCAATGTACAGCTGCACCGAAATCCCTTCCTGTGCACTGCGATTCAGTGTGAACAAAACTCATAGAAAACAATTGTTTTCTGTGTGTCCTAGCGGGGACCTGTGGTAAAACGTAGGTCACCACGCTATATGTGAACAAAGCCTTAGTAACATAAGAAGCCTTTTTTCTTCATTACAGAATCTTAAATTTGTATTTGCTTCAAAGAATCTTTTCAGAATTTCCTTTCTCATTTTGCACTTTTTAAAATGGGAAATGTGTACATATACAAAGCAAAAACAAAAAAAGGTTTAAATATTAATTGTTAATTAAATACAGTAGAAACAAACTAAAATAAATCTGCAGGAATATAATAGTTGAAGAGAGTTGAAGAGAGAAGGAGACTAAAGAGTTAATTAGTGCTGATTTAGAGTAAACTAAGAGTTAAAGTGACAAGTGCGCGTGAGGGAATGTGGCGCTGCCTTAAGCAGGAAGTGTAAAGTGCAAACATATGGTATACAATAAGGGGTGTGGGGAAGTGTGCAAAAATGGAATAAGTGCTAGATAATGCAACTGTAACTGCTAAATCACTAAAGCAGTTAAAAATTCATCACATTAGTGAGTATGTGTAACCTATGTAGCAAGTGACATGTGCAATAAATAGAACAATACAATATTCTAGTGATATAAATAGTATTCATGTAATAAAAAAATGGTGTATACTCCTTTAAAAATGGAATAGTTATGGCATATGGAGGAAACGCTATATGTTGTATGGCAGGGGTCCTCAAACTATGGCCCTCCAGTTGTTCAGGAAGTACAATTCCCATCATGCCTAGTCATGTCTGTGAATGTCAGAGTTTTACAATGCCTCATGGGATGTGTAGTTCCGCAACAGCTGGAGGGCCATAGTTTGAGGATGACTGTTGTATGGTAAAAAAAAAAAAACAACTCTACAGGCAGTATCAGCAGAAACAAACCTAAAGAAAAGTCCCATAAAAAGAGTTCAAATTCAAGTAGAAATATTCAAATTTGTCACAAAATTTTCAAAAAGTGCTCTTGTGCAATATCTGTCAAACAGCGTGCTGGTATGTATGGTCCACTCATGCTCCCCTCCTGGTTCCCCACTTATCAGATGACGGCACCCCTGCAGGGGTAAACCGCATGTAAGCCATCACTGGTGTTGGTATCCCTTTAAGGGTCCTACCTCCTTACAGATTACAGTGTACTGTATATGTACTGTGTGTTTCACTTTTTAAATTTGTCGCCGGTCTCCGCCCCCCGTGCGACGCTCGCAGGGAACGGAGCCCGGCACACAGAGTGAATCGGGCGGAGGACACAGCCCGCAGACACGGCAGAGGACATTGCTGGATCCAGGGGACAAGGTAAGTAACGCTGCCTTGGATCCAGCGATGCAATCCCGAGTGTGGCTCGGGGTTACCGCTAATGGTACTGAAATTCTCCCCGGAATACCGCCAGGAAGGTTAACAAGAAAAAAGAAAAAAAAAAACAAAACAAAAAAAAAATCTTTTTTGTTCTTTACTTGTCAGGTTGCTTTTACTGGTATCATCTGCAGATCGAAGTTCATCCCTTTGATCTGCAAATTAATGAACAGAATAATACAAGAGTAACCATATGTTACTTTGTATTTTTGTATATTCACATCTGGTGTTATTTATAAACACTGAGTCAGATTGCTTTTTTGAAAGCTATACACCTTCTCTGAGTGTAAAGTACTGCCGACTTTGATTAATCAAAGCTGACAATTATTTCATACTGGGAGGGGGATCCTAAAAACAGGGCATATATACTGGACATGCTACACACATCCTGTGTACAATGATGCATTTTGTTGGGCATGTGTATGTAGCCATGTGCTCCCTTAAGAGTGGCTGAAAGTTGTGGTCCACCTGCCCGCTGCTCTCAATCACACGAATTCCACACATCCAAAGTCACTGAACACTGGTACTTTATTGTTGTTGTTTTATTTAGAGGTTTGAACTTGGATAAGGATTAGGGATGACTGTGGGATGCCCACTAATTGAACATAGGACCTACTATATACACCTCCGGTATATACACTTCTTCACCTCCAGCACACTACTTGCTGACCGTTACACTTCTCCTGTACTTCTCTCCAGTACACTACTTGCTGACCATTTTACCTGTCCTCCTGGTCCGAAGGGAAATTTATCACACCTCTACAATATTTCTTCTTGACCACGGCTAGCACATGGTGAGGCCTGCTGCAGCTGCTGGCAAGGCCTCAAAACTACCCTTTGTGGGTGAAAGCTGTAGGTTTCTCTCACTGAAACCAGACAGCCTCTCCTGTGTAGCAAAGTACGCTGGTGCTAGCCAGGCCTTTGGATGAGCTACCACTCCCAGCCCATCTTTCAGACCCGTCCAGTCTGTCCTGCAGTCTAATGGCTCTCCTTCCCCTTGGTTGGTTCCTCCTGGCTTCCACGGGCTGTTCTCTCTCTCTCTCCCAGACTGTCCCAGCTGTCTCCTCCAACTCCTAGGGGCTGCAACTCACTGGCTTATTGGTGGATTCCTTTAAAGAATCTCCTTCCATGTAGACCTCAGCCATTCTCCTGCTTCTCCTGTGCCACTCCAGGAGCCAACTTGGGCTGCACCCAAGCACCAGGCCTCAGGTTCACCCCCCCCAGAAGGGGGATCCCCTCCCGGGTGAGGCTCCAGACTACACCCTCACTCTTCCACCTGAAACTCTCCTGACCTCTGCTGGCAGATAGCTGTATTTAAGGAGGCCTACCCCTTGCCAATATAGCCACTGGATTGGTCAAAGCTCCTTGTCATACATCAGGAAGTGACACCTCATCATCCATCCCCCTTCTAGAGCTTTCCCAGCTTAAGGGGAGGAATCTCCAAGAAGTGTGTACCTTCCCTCCATCTCCAGCCCCACCCCTGAGCCTCTCCCAGCCCAGAACAAAACATTCAGGCCTGCACTTACAGTCAGGCCTGACTAGATTTTTCCTTTCCTACCAAAAATCTACAAAAGTAAAATCACCTATACTATGGGGCGCTACATGTAGCATGCCCAAAGTCTGCAACTAGTTAAAATTATATTAAATTCTCAGTTTTTCAAGCACATTCAGCACAAGTATGCAGCTTCGTTATCTCTTAATCCATTGTAAAGTTGTAGTTTAAGTTAGTACCTTGACTGCTGTCCCAGGTTTCCTGTTTCATGGTGGTTTCTCTCTATTGCAGTATTCTATGGGAACCATCCTTGCATGCAGGGACTAAAGTTATGTCTCTCTACACTATGTGCATTAATAGGAAAACACAGCCCCATGGCCTAGGATGGCAAGGCACTCTCCCAATCTTCCCTTCTCCTCACCCTTCCGTGTCTTTATATTGCACTGTCCAATAAAAACTCTTTCCTATGGAGTATTGAAAGTTGCAAACTTTCTGTGGTAAGAATTTCAATACAAAATGTTCTGGGAAATGTTTATTATATTGATTTCAACATGTTAAACCAAAAAAACACTAAGGGTGTACTACTGCTCTAAGGGTTTCAGTCATGTCCCTCTTTCTCTTCTTTCCTCAACACTGTACATATTGGGGTTGATTTATTAAGGCACATAGGTTTTTCACTTTGCTAGGGAATTTTCCCAGAGCTTAATGAATGTGGCAAAATGCCACTTTGCAAGGAATATCTAATCACGGGCAAGGAAATTAAGGAAAATAAGAAAACATTATGGCTTTTTTACTTGCACATGATTGGAAGAAGAAATTCAGCAGAGCTTCACCTCATTCACTAAGCTCTGGGAAAAATTCCAGTGCAACTTCTCTTGCAAAGTGCACAGCATATTTGCCTTTAGTAAATCAACCCCATTACATTCCTGCAGTCTCTCCTGATATGTTTTGTCCTCAAACCATCACCACCTGTAGTATTCACATCTCTTTTCTTTTCCTGTACCACCATCTTGGATTCTGAAGGCCGATGCACTTTCTGATAACTCAGCTGGCCCCCTGTTAAAGTGTTCCTGTGAATGTGTGACACCTAAGTACAATGAGGTGATTGTCGTTAAGCCTCCTGAGATGTGTAAAGTGTACCCAAGTGGGTGAGGGTAGAGCAAGGACTATGCCAACCTTAGCTTGCGATGATGGAACACATGGGGGTCGAGCACCAACCAACAATACGTACTCACTCCTCCACCCTTCTATAAAACGAAAAAACTGAAATTCTATAACAGGCTGGCAAACAGGGGATGAGAATGATGCTAACTTTAATTTTCCGGTCTGCTTTAAGGCCACACTCATGTATTTGTGCTGCAGTTACCATAACACATGATAATGCATGAGTATATTTTCATATTCATTTTGAATGCCATTCCAACACACCTGTTTCATAGTGAATCACATGCGCAGATGTAAAATTTCAGTGTGCTGCTTTGGCAAACAATTCCAAATGACTTAATCAAATACTGATTAGTGAATGCTTAATGGATTCCTTTGGAGTGGTTTGGGATTGTTCAGCTCATCTTAAGTCTGGGTTCACACTAGCTGCAGCCGTGGCTCACAGCAGGGGGTCCAGTGTGTGTCTGTTCACCATTTCAGGTGTGAATCAGGTCTGCATTTTTGGCTGAATTCGCACCTGAAACAGACCAGAAGATGCACAGGACCCTTTTCCAGCTGCCCCAGAGGTGCGTGAACAGACTCCATTGAGAGCCAGGCACACTCTCTTGTCATGCAAATTGGATGCAATGAACCCCGCATCCAATTCGCATCAGCCTTAAGCTAACCAGCGTATGCAAGTATTAACTTTGGGTTGGGATTGTTCAGCTCTTGTAACTTAAATTTGCCTTTAAGACAACCAGTGCATGCAAGTATTAACTTTGGAAAAGATAACACTTTTATTTCTAGTAAACATTCCCCAGCAGAAATATTAAAGAGCAAAATGCCATATTGCTCTGCAATCATTAGCCCCTGCGGAGATTTCCAACCTGATGAACACAACCATCTGTCTTTCTCTAAGCACAAACAGAGCATTTACATGGCACGTGAAAAAGGTTTGCATATATTAAACGACAAGTTGCGAAGACACTTAAAAAGGCATACACTGTTTACTGAAAACTACTGCTGCCTAAACCATTTCTCCAAAACATATAACTTTGAAAAACAAAAATTAAGGATGTAGAAAATGCATACAGAGTGGTGAACACAATCATTTATTAGGAAAAAAGGTAAAATGATTTTACAAATGCAGATGGAACATACTTTTTTTTAAATTGAATAAGTAAAACTATAAATATATATATATATATATATATATATATATATATATATATATATATATATATATATATATATATGTAGCACCCTCATAGTAATAGGTGCTCTACTTTTGTAAATTTTTGATAGCAGAGGTGAAATCTAGTCAGGGCTGACAGTGAGTGCAGGCCTGTTTTTTTTTTACCTGGGCTGGGGAGTGGCTCAGGGAGGGTTGGAGATTGCAGGAAGGAACAACCCTCAGATACTTCTCGCTTTTTGAGCTAGAAAAGCTCTGGAAAAGGGGATGGATGAGGAGGTGTCACTTTCTGATGTGTGACAAGGAGCCCTGACCAATCCACAGTTTGGATTGACAGGGGGCAGGCCTCCTTAAATACAGTAATCTGTCAGCAGGGGTGAGGAGATTTCGGGTGGAATAGTGGCAAATGTAGCAGAGGCTGTGGAGCAGGCCTCATCTGGGGGGAGCCCTCAGTCTGGGGGGGTGACCTTGGGATCTAGAGGCATGGGTGCAGCCAGGAGTGGAGTTGATTCCTGGAGTAGCACAAGGAGGGAAGAGAGCATCAGAGTTTTATATTCTCTTTAAAGGATCCACCGGTTTTTAGTAAGTGACAGACCCTGGGAGCTGGATGAGAAGGCCGAAGCAGGTTGGGGAAGTATAGTGGACAGTTTGTGGAGGGCGGAGGAGCAAGCCAGGGAAAGGAGGGTCACTGGATAGGAAAGCAGGCCGGAGTGGCCAGTAAGAGGATGGGCTATGGGGGTTGTAGTCTGTCAATACCCCACTAGCACCAACGCATTTAGCTACACAATGGAGGGCCCATGGCTTCACAAACGGGAGCCCGTGGCACTTACCCATAACGGGTGGTTTGGAGTTCCTGCTGTCAAAGGTGCAAGCCACGCCATGTGCTAGTTGGGGTGGAGGAAGAAGTGTCATGGTGGCCTGATAAATTGCCTTTCAGGCCAGGAAACGAATAAGTGTGCTGGAGTGAAGTGAGGAGAGGAACGGTCAGCAAATGATTGTGCTGGAGAAAGTTGGAGTGTATATACTGCAGATGTATATAGAAGGTCCCATGATCTAATTCTTTAGGCATGCCACAGTTAACCCCTTTTCCCATCCAAGTTTTATCCCCTCAAATAAAATAACAAAACAAAGTACCAGCCTGTTCCATTACATAGTTACATAGTTAGTCAGGTTGAAAAAACACACAAGTCCATCTAGTTCAACCAAAAAAAAAAAAAAAAAAAAAAAATGATATATAGCCATACAATCCCATATACAATCCTTAACCCACAGTTGATCCAGAGGAAGGCAAAAACCCCAGCAAAGCATGTTCCAATTTGCTATAGCGGGGGAAAAAATGATTTCCTGATCCCCCAAGAGGCAATCAGATTCACCCTGGATCAACTTTACCTAAAAATGTTAGTATCAAGTTATATTATTTACATTAAGGAATATTTACATTACATCCAGGCCTTTTTTAAAGCAATCTACCGTGCTGGCCAAAACTACCTCTGGAGGGAGTCTATTCCACATTTTCACAGCTCTAGCTGTGAAGAAACCTTTCCGTATTTGGAAGATATCCAGTTGTGACTCCGGATGTGTGGACATAATGTGATTGAGGGCAGAGGGCAGGTGAACCACAATACCAGCCACTCCCAAGGGAGAACATGGCTATATATATATATATATATATATATATACAGTATACTATATTACCAAAAGTATTGGGATGCTTGCCTTTACACACACATGAACGTTAATGGTATACCAGTCTTAGTCCATAGGGTTCGATATTGAGTTGGCCCACCCTTTGCAGCTATAACAACTTCAACTCTTCTGGGAAGACTGCCCACAAGGTTTAGGAGTGTCTATGGGAATGTTTGACCATTCTTCCAAAAGTGTATTTTTGAGGTCAGGCACTGATGTGGACAAGCAGGCTCGGCTCACAGTCTCCGCTCTAATTCATCCCAAAGGTGTTCTACCAGTGTGAGGTCAGGGCTCTGTGTTCTGGAGGAAAGGTCAAACATTCCCATAGACACACTTCTAAACCTTGTGGACAGCCTTCCCAGAAGAGTTGAAGCTGTTATAGCTGCAAATGGTGGACCAACTCACTATTGACCCCTACGGACTAAGACTGGAATGCCCTTAAAGTTCATGTGCATTTAAAGGCAGGCGTTCCAATACTTTTGACAATATACAGTAGCGTATATATAAATATATATATAGATATATGTCCATTCCAAGGGTATCATGTGTATATGACTCATTGTTCTTTTCCTATCAGTAGCCCCTTTGTCCCCTAAACACACCATTATACTAGTTGTTGCTCCACCCCTTTTGAAGCCCAAATTATAGGCATTTCTGTGTGTGTGTGTGGGGGGGGGGGGGGTTGCATCCAGCACAGAGCCCTCTAAATTCAGTGGTCTGTCAGTGTTATGAATGAACAACGCTGCTTGTTCATACATATTGGTAAAAGATCATTCATAGCCCGAGTGATGGATCACAGTGGATGTGTAAAAGTAGCCCTGATAGATGCACAGCAATGCCTGCTGTGTCAATTCTTTTTTAAATGGCAGCACTGGTCTCTTGATCAGCCCCAGCTACCGGAGAGCAGAGCTGTCCATCACAAATCTGTCTCCTTCCTAGCAGCGTTGCCAGATGGGTTTGGGGGGGAGAACCTACTTAGCGACAAACTGACAGATCTGAACAGGACAAGGTGATCTAGTACAGTAGTCTCCAAACTGTAGCCCTGCGGCCGGATGCGGCCCTTTGCTTGGCCCTAGAGGCATTATTCCTGTCACTGACGCTAACAATGGGGCATAATTCCTTAGACTAATAACAAACAAGAGGCACTATTCCTCCCAGTGACACCAACTATTTCATCCCCTAATACCAAAGATCAGGCATTGTTTACTTACACTGGCCACAGTCCAGCCGTCCTAAAGTCTAAAGAACAGTAAGCTGGCCCTTTATTTAGAAAGTTTGGAGACCACTGATCGAGTATAATGCTAGATCTACTTTAACCCTAAACACTTGTGTAGATGACATAGAGGCTTGAAGATTTTTTTTAAGTTTCAAAAATTTAAAAAATGTTTAACATTTTATAAAGGTTGGTCGGACTATAGCGCAACTCCAAATGGACCCACAAGAGATGATCAGAGGAAAAAATTTTTATGCATTATTAAACAAAGCAGAAATGTTGCCTTAACATTGAGTTCTGCCTTCATTTACTGGGGTCCTACTGGATGTTTACTTCTAGCAAGTCAGTCCAGATGCTGTGGGATCCATGAAAAATGTTGTATTATTCTTATTGTTAATTGTAACAATCAGTATATTCCTCGGGGTTCCACAAATAATGAATGCTGTACAATTCTATTTCAGTATTTAGACAAGACAATAGATGCAGATGTCATTAACGCTATTGTTCCCATTAGTTATTTAAAATGGCAACACAATTAAAGTGACTCTAAAATTTAAAAAAAAAAATCTATTGAAGAATATATTCTTAACTCCAAAAAAATCCTTCTATTGCTCTTACCCTCCTCCAAATCCACCAAATTCCTTTATATGTACTGCTAAGATCTTACACCCCACCCTATTAAGGCTAGGTTCACGCTGATCTTGTGCGAGTTGGATCCGTTTTGCAGTGCGATTTGAAGGAACAGCTGCAATGAAAGTTGGTACGGTTCAGAGGCTATTCCAGTGTGTTTTTTTATCAGATTTTGATACACCTGCGATCTTTCTCTCTCCCTTTCTCTCTCTCCTCCATGGCCCAGAGATGAGAAATGCTGAGCAAAGTAAAGACTTGTAGAAAACACACTGGAATCATAATACTTTAGGACAGATAAGCAATCTGCATGTGATTTCGATTCAACACTATGGAGATAAAATTCACACTGCGATGCACTAAACTCGCACAGGACCCTATATTAAATTAGCTGATTAGCACTGCATACTGTATATGTGAACCGCCTCCACAAAAACTTCCATGCATCCTGGAACACATCAGAAATTGCATCAGTGTGAACCAGGGCTGAAGGGTGGCTACATTTGTTCTCCATGGTCCCTATGCTACCCCATTAACGCTTATCTGATAACTAGCTAACAAAACCTTCAGAAGCACCATTGTGTATTATTTCAAACGTGAATTTACTTCTGTGAATAGCTCTATAAAACTGCAATATAAACAAATAAAATGAGTGTGTACAGTAGGCAGTGTTAATTTCAGCTACTAAAACCGACTAAAACATTTTAGTCGACTAACTTAATACCATTTTAGTGGACTAAAATATGACTAAAACTAAAACAATTGAGATGACTAAAATACGACTAAATCTAAAATGCCATTTTAGTCAAAAGACTAAAACGAAATTGAAATTTGATGTCAAAATTAACACTGGTCTGTAGTGCATGTTCATACCTCAATACCATAAAATAACATATTCGATTTTTCACTCCAAGAGTGTATAATGTGTTTGGAAGTTGCAGAGAAATGCTTTAATAATGCATTACAATTTAACTACGCCCATTAGATTTTAGACGACTAAAATGAGTTTTAGTCAACTAAAATGATTTTAGTTGACTAAAATGTATTGGAGATTTAGTCAACTAAATACGACTAAAACTAAAATTGCATTTGCAGAAGACTAAATTTGGACTAAAACTAAAATGCCATTTTAGTCCTAAGACTAAGACTAAAACTAAATCGAAATTTGCTGCCAAAATTAACACTGACAGTTGGTAAATTTAATTGGGCTCCTGTTGTAGCCAGAGGAGCCAGGGTTAATTGTTTAGAGTTAGGTTAGTAGAACTCCAAGGACTGAGTCTCTGCTGCCTCCTCCTGGCTTCCAGAGCTCCTAGAGACTTCTAGGACTTTGAGGGTGGAGGGGCAGAGATGAGACCTGAATATTTATGGAGTTTCCTCCAATCCCTGCGTGACAATGGCCCAAAAGGTGTAGAGATAGTCTATAAATATCCTGAAACCTGGCCATGTGGGAGCAGAGTCCAGGATCCAGTGGCCTAGGAGGGGACCCCTATGTTGGGGGGCTCTGGCTTCAGGCAGAAGAAGCCAGAAGGAAGGAGCCAGAGAGGAAGAGGGAGAGAGCAGCAAAGGGGGCATTATACTCTTTCAACCTCAGCTAGGGCTAGCTGAGTCACCCTGTCCACCAGGATGGCAGTTCAGCTTTTTGGAGGATTTAATTTTCTACAGCTGCATGCCACATTATATGTTTCTTTTTCTCATGAAGGCACCTTGAAAGGGTTCTTATGTGGATTTCCTATTATATTAACTTCATTATATGGACCCTTATGAACTGTTGTTTTCATATCAATATATTTATTAGCGCTGCACGTTTATATACATATGATAAAAGCAGCCAGAGTTTTGTGTTGGGGAGGTTGATGTAAATAAATTAGCACAGCTCTGGACTATACAACGAACAGAGCTGAAAGAGAGGGGGTGTGTGCCTTTCCTCCAATCAGCTGTCTTGGCTGTGTGCCCAGGCTTCAATGTAGTTCTAACCAGGAAGAGAAAATCTGCTAACACCAAGAGCACTTTCTAAAGAATATATACAGTTGAAGATAATACTTATGTAGGGAGATTTGTTTCATCTCTGTGTATCATCTGAGGCTGTTCACTTCACTGGGTATAAGTGAGGGTTTACATCCACTTTAAGTAGTGGATGTGTATGGATTATTTTTGGAGGATAACGATATTGTTTAATATCACTTTGAGAATTCACTAGTCAAAGTAATTAGAAAATCCCTAAGGCTGAACTTTTAGTAATCAGCTAAAAGTACTGTTGAAATATACATGTATACTGTTTTACCTGGCAAAGGATTTGCAATTCTGGTCACCTGGCCCTATGATTCAGATATCCTTTCCAAACAGAATAGCCAGGCTTAGACCTTCGCTATAGTGGTAGCACAGTGTGCTCAAAAATGTTTTTTTTTTTTCTTTGGACAATGAAGGAACAGCAGTACCCTCATGAGCCATCACTCTGCTCACTCTGACCACTTATTCTGTCAGATTCCAGCTGTTTTACAATATTTTCTACGGCCATCAAATCCATAATGTACAGTGCATCTGGAAATTATTCACAGTGCTTGAACTTTTCCACATTTTGTTATGTTACAGCCTTATTCCAAAATGGATTAAATTCATTATTTTCCTCAAAATTCTACAAACAATACCCCATAATGACAAAGTGAAAGAGGTTTGTTTGAAATCTTACAAATTTATTAAGTAATTCACAGCCTTTGCCATGACACTCAGAATTGAGCTCAGGTGCATCCTTGAGATGTTTCTGAAACTTGATTGGAGTCCACCTGTGGTAAATTCAGTTAATTAGATTGATTTGGAAATGCACACACCTGCCTATATAAGGTCCCACAGCTAAGACACTTTCACACCGGGGCGGTGGGGCGGAAGTGGTAAAGCGCATCTATTCAGGCGTCACAATGTGTTAAATGCACCAGCATGCTGTGCTTCCGAAGTGTTGTTCAGCCACTACAGAAGCACTGGCTATTGATTTCAATGGCAGGGGCAGTGTAGGAGCCTGTTTTACAGGCGTTTTACAGGTAGCGCTTGAAAAATGCCCCAGTGTGAAAGTGGCCTTAACAGTACATGTCAGAGCACAAACCAAGCCACAAAGTCGAATGAATTGTCTGTAGACCTAGGAGACAAGATTGTATCAAGGCACAGATCGATAGTACGGAAAAATATAGAAAAATTCCTGCAGCATTGAAGGTCCCAGTGAGCACAGTGGCCTCCATCATCCGTAAATGGTAGAGGTTTGGAACCACCAGGACTCTTCCTAGAGCGGGTGCCAGACCAAACAGAGTGATTGGGGGAGAAGGGCCTTAGTCAGGGAGGTGACCAAGAACCTAATGGTTACTCTGGCAGAGCTCCAGTGTTTCTCTGTGGAGAGAGCAGAACCTTCCAGAAGAACAACCATCTCTGCAAAATTCCACCAATTAGGCCTGTATGGTAGAGTGGCCAGACGAAAGCCACTCAAGGCACACGACAGCCAGCCTGGAGTTTGCCAAAAGGCACCTGAAGGACCAAGAAGTTCATTGAACATTCTCAATCTGTCCTCCCACATGCTCACGGAATCCCAAATCACACTTCTGACCAAGGTCTTGTCATTCTGCTCCACAATGAAGGGTTTTCTCTTTGATGTTGTGAAGGACATTTATTTATTTGCGAGAAAACTCATTCTCCAAGTCCTCCATGATAGGAAACAGAACCGTTCACCTCTAGGACCTCTAGGTGATTGGTCTAGTCTATCCAGGTGGGAGTACTGCACTCTAGGGCACCTTGCTGATCTCTGGGAAGAGGGACACATAGATTCACATATGGATTATGTGGAGGAGCACCCGGCAGAACAACTCTTAGACATAGCCCTAGAGATATGTGGGGAAACCATGGGAGGACCAATGGAATCCATACGTACCATTAGACTCAGGGAGGTGGGGCTTTTACAATAGATCCAGAACCTTTCCCCCCTTGTCCACAGTCACAGGAGTGGCCTGTTTTGTAAGGGCGGTCATCAAGGATGTCAGAAGTCTGAGGGATCCCTCTCTCCTCCTGACAACCTGACGCGGGATGAGAGGTCCGCGTTATGGGAATTGCGGGAAAATGGAGATTTGGTCATCAAGGCTGGTCAATAAAGCCCCAGGCTTTAAGTTTTGTTCCCTTCCTCAAATAAATTGGAGTACATTGGACAAGTGGGGGGACTTTTCTCTTCCCCCCTTTTTTTCGGCCGTGCACAAGTCTAATTATTTGCAGTTATATATTATACAATTTTAATTAGCTCTTGACCTGTTCCCACGCAGCTCCCGACTGACTTTGGGCTCCCCCTAGTGGCCGCCTATATGAACAGGTTACATTTCATGGACTTTGTTGCTTTTTACTTTATTCAGGTCCGTTTTTTTACTTCCTGTTGTGCAGTTGCGCACACACTGCCCACCCCTGTGATGATGTGGGAGCATGTAACCTATCCTGAGCCTCAATCCCAGCTTATGTCACTTCCGGGTCAAGGACTCTGACCATGACACATGTCACTTCCGGGTCATGGATGCGGCCAATGGGGAATCCACCATTTAAAGTCAGTATTGTGGAGGATGGGGACAGATCACCACCAGAATTTCTAGGCTCTGAAGCAGCCGACTTGGGACCGGCAAAACCGGTCAGGTTACCCAGCCCCCCGCCCTCTCTGGCACACTCCTCTCCTTGGCATTCCTCTTCAGTTTGGGACTACAGGATGCTCTGCAATTGCAAGCATGGTCTACACCTTTGAATCAGCAATGCATCTTCTGTACTTTATCTACTGATGAATGGTCACTGATACCCCAAGGACTGATAAGTATACAACCTTGTTGGATCTGCATATTTATGGATTACAAATGGGTCTTGTTTTGACCAGGACTGTTTTTCCCAAGAGCTATAGGTCAGTGGTGCGAGGGGGGTGTGCATCATTGGTATCCCTCCTAAGACATTATCCACACCAGGGATGTCCACAGCACTGATGTAGCTCCCCCTCTTGACCACTACTCCAGCCCTTACTTGCTGGGATCTACATTGTCCCCACTTGAACATTATTTTCCTTCAGACACCCAGTCACCAGTTTCCCAACCTAGTTTGGATATTATACTTACCATCATGGGTATTCACCTCTTCATCATACCCATACCAGCCTTGTGAGGATACCCTTGGGCCATCCAGAAAACAATTTGCTTCCCATTGTCCCACTAAATCCCTATTTTCCATACTTCAGGGTCAGGAATTGGGAGGAGAGAGACAGGGAGGATGGGGGTTTTGAGGTTTTTAACACTCAATTTGTCCAATGTCTATGTGTTCACATGATCTGCTTTAACTTAGTCTCACGTGTATCAATAAACTTTTTGTACCTTCCTTGTGCGTGCAGTGAGCATAATCTTTAGAGAGGTGTAGTTTGAACCAAGTTCAGGTTTTTATTGTTTGAGTTTCATGTATGCAGTGCACCGAACAGCTCATTCCCATGGCTAATTAATCCATTTAGTGCATACAGCCTATGTTTCACAATATATTCTATATCACATTTGTGAGTAGCCAGTACCTGGAGGTCCCCTCTATTCGGAGTGTTTCACCTGAAGGACTCTCAGACCATGAGAAACAAAATTCTCTAGTCTAATGAAACAAAGATTGAACTCTATAGCCTGAATGGCAAGTGCCATGTCTGCAGGAAACCAGACACTGCTCATCACCTAGCCAATACCATCCCTATAGTGAAGCATGGTGGTGGTAGCATCATACTGTGGGGATGTTTTCAGCAGCAGGAACTGGGAGACTAGTCAGGATTGAGGGAAAGATAAATGCAGCAATGTAAAGAGACATCCTTGATGAAAAGCTGCTCCAGAGAGCTCTGGACCTCAGACTGGAGTGAAGGTTCATCTTCCAACAGGACGACGACTCTAAGCTCACGGCCAAGATAACAAAGTATTGGCTACGGGACAACTCTGTGAATGTCCTTGAGAGGCCCAGCCTCTCTGGAGAGATCTGAAAATGGCTGCACCGATGCTCCCCATCTAGCGTACTCAAAAAGACTTGAGGCTGTAATTGGTGTTAAAGATGCTTCCACAAAGTATTGCGCAAAGGCTGTGAATAATTATGTACATGTGATTTTTATTTTTAATAAATTTTAAAAGATTTAAAAAAACCTCCTTTCACGTTGTCATTATAGGGTATTGTTTGTATAATCTTAAGGAAAATAATGAATTTAATCCATTTTGGAATAACAAAATGTGGAAAAAGTGAAGCAATGTGAATATTTTTTGGATGCACTGTAGGCATAAAGATGCTCTCATTTTAATAACTTAGAAGCAACTAATCAGAGCACAAACTAACTTGTAAAAGAGTCTCCCCAATATCAATTTAAATGTGTGCTCACATTTCATTTTGTTTCATAAGACTAAGCAAAGAGAGCAGTAAATCTTTTAGTTAATTATTTTTCACTCATTTATAACTGTTGAAATAACAGCTGACTGCCCTATCCCAGCCTTATAAATCCAGCACTTCCAAAGGAATGATATTGACTTCTTTATTATAGAGTGGAATGAGGTGCATGGGTGTTATAGCTTAAAGGATAAGTTCACCTTTTAGAAAAAAAATAATAAATGCACATTTCTTTGCAGATAAAAAAATGTGCATTTATTTTTTTTTTTCTTTTGGAGCCTGTAAAGCATCAGATCGTTGGTGCCATGCAGGTCTCTTTCACATCTGTCAGTATATATGTGTACCCATAAATCCCATACAGATGCATTGACAGGAAGAAATTGATGAACTACCAAGGCGCTCCACAGCGCTGTAGTAGGTAGTTCAGAGCTACAAGCCGGAAGCCGCAAAGGATGTAGGGGCTTGTAGTTCATTCACACACAGAGCAGTGTGAATGAATGACACAGCCATGTGGGCGGAGCCCCGCATGGCCGCACTGATTTTAAAAAGTGACAGCAAGTATTGGGAACTTCTCCCTGTACTGCAGTCTCAGGGAGGTGGGAATCGGGCAGTGGCTGCAGCCACTATGAACTGGTGGAGCATGTAACATTTTCCCAAAGGTGAACTTATCCTTTAACTGCCTTGATATGAACTTTGAACAAACAGCAACATTCACAGACAAAATATAAGTGTAGCCAGGTGCCTGGCTAGCAGAGAGAGCAACTGTAATGACACTGCCCCAGAACATGGGGGTTTTTAATGTAGGCCACATTGAACTTTGGAAGATGTAGTTAATGGAAAGGATCTGCTATGAGAATGAGTAGGATAATGGACTATGGTACCCAGGAAGAGACTTTTAAAGGAGAAGGAAGTGAACGGCTTTCCCCGAATTTCCTCTTGCTGTGAGGTGACAGGAGCAATGAGCATCTCTGGTGCACTTTAAGCATCTATCAGCTGTATCCTGAGACCTGAGACAGCCAACCAGACAGCTGGGCCTCTGGGCTACCAAGAGGGGGATTCACACTGCATACAGAGCCAGGGTAATTACTGATAGCCATGGGGGTTAGACTGGGGTTCTCTGTGTGCCTGGGACTGGTAAGAAGACACTTGCTGTGTTTAAACTACCGCTACTAGCAGAGAGAGACTGACCATCTACTTTGCAACATCGAATCACTGTATGTGGAGCTTTTAAAGGGACAATACTTATGTGTACCCCCTTAAAGAATGGCCCCACCAAATAACCGGCAGAAGGTTGAGAGCCAGAAGCCTATTTACCGACTGCACCACAGGGCCATTATATTTAGTTGCTCATAGCCTAAGGTTCTCCCCCCCCAGGTCATATGTACATACAGAGTGCTCTCTGAGACGTTACTAGCTACAGTTACTGTGCTGTTATCTGCCCTTATTGATACTGGTTATCACTGATTTTGTTCTCGTGATACAATTATTAAGATTGAGCTGCTATCATTCAGTGCTAATAGTGGTCAATTTGAGTGTGAATAGGTATTTTCTACTGACTAATGCCGGCCATACATGATTCATTTTTTTTTGTCAACATTTTTTATTAAGAATACAAGGTTGCAAATGTACATGCCATACACTGGATACACAGGAGCATATTGATTACAATTTTTAGAGGAAAATAGATACAAAAAGCATGTTGCCATAGATTAGCGTGATTAACTCTAACACTGTTGCATTGAACGGTCATTCAATGCTCTAACATATATGATGGTAGATGGTTGTCTGGCATCCTCCCTTCCTGCATGGCGGATGGGCGGTGATAAGGCCTTTAACCCCAGACACCCCAGGTGGGATCAGCTCTGTGTCTGGGGGAGGGTACCCTATAATATACGTGGTATTAACTAGGTCATGTAAGGTGTGGGAGGATGAAGTCAACCAATCTCACAAGCTGTGCTCACAGTGACAAAAGAGACAACATAACCTAGACAGTTGGCATGTTAAACTAATCCAAGCAGCATGAAGGGGGAGAAAGAAAAGAAAAGGAAAGTGAGGCAGGAGGGAGGAAAGAGGAGGTCCACGGGGTTGGCTCCATCTCCGGCTCAGCGTCGTTGCAGTGGATCAGAATGGTAGTCACCATGGTAGGAAAACCTTTAGATCAAAGTCGGCCGGTAAAAAATGAGATATCCAGGGATTCCAAATTCAGTCAAATTTGGGGGACTGTTCCTTTTCAAGCGCATCAATTTTGGCATGGATCATAAAAGTTGTCATTCTGTGCTTAATCTCGGCTAGATTAAGGGTTGGAGATTTCCAAGACTTGGCGATGGTTTGTTTGGTTGCCGTGAGGAGTTGTAAGAAGAGTTTAAATTGCTTGTGTGTCAAAGTGTCAGGTTTCAGGTTCAGGAGAGCAACACACGGGTCAGGAGAGACTTGGCTTTCAAACATTAAGGAAGCTAGTTCAAATCTTACCCTCCATAACGCTTGGGCTATTGGACAGGACCACCATATGTGGAGATGTGTGCCGGGGTCTGAGCATCCTCTGAAGCATGAAGCTGGGTAGGACGGTACGTACTTTGCTATATGCGCAGGTACAAAGTACCACCTCGTTAGAACTTTATAATTAGTTTCCACTGCATGTGTGCTATACGAAGATGATTTAGTGGCAGACCAAATAGCGAACCAGTCCGCTGTGACCATGCTATGCCTGAGGTCCTCTTCCTACTTCCGGGTGTATGGGGGCTTAGTTGCATTGGGGGAGGTCAGGAGATGAGTGTAAAGGGTGGATATTTGGCCTCTAGTGTGGGGATCACTTTTACAGTAGTGTTCAAAGATTGAAAAGTGGTTAAGTGGAGAAGTGTTGTGTGTTAGCGTTTTTAATCTGGAGATATCGGAATAGTTCCCTCGGGGGCAGATGGTATGAGTCTTTGAGGGTGGGGAAAGGGAGGAATGAGGTCGCCATGACCAGATGGTGGAGCCTGAGGAGGCCCTAGGAGGTCAAGTGTTTGAAGGCTGCTGGTGATTCCCAGGCCGGGGGAAACACAGGATTTCTTAAGAATGAGAGGAGGGGGTTATGCGGGGATTGTAGTTGATGTTTCCCCTTAAGGGTATCCCAGAGCGTGAGAAAGTGTTTAATGACAGGGTGATGAAGTGTTGAGCGGTCAGTTGGGCAGAGCCATAGCAAATTAGAGAGGGATAACGGGTCACATTCCACCGACTCGATTGCTACCCACAAGGGGATCTCATGAGCAGCATGGTACTTAGTTAAACTCGCTAATTGGGCTGCTTTATAGTATGTTGCAAAGTCTGCCACTCCTAGGCCACCGCTAAGCTTAGGCAATGAAAGGGTACGTCTGTCTATCCGGGGTTTAAGCGTGCCCCAGATAAAACTCATCGCTCTTTTCTGAAGGAGTCTGAAGTAATAAGCCGGAATAGGGGTTGGTAAAACGCGGAACAAGTATAACAATTTTGGCAGGGTGGCCATTTTGATTACGTTGATCTTCCCCAACCAAGAGATGGGGAGGGAGGACCATTGCGATAGAAGATTTGTAATTTGTCTAAGGAGCCTGGAGTAAGTTATGCATGAAGAGTTGTGTATGATCTGCAGTGAGATGAATACCGAGATATGGGATTGAATTGGTGGTCCAAGAGAAGGGAAAGGCGCCTTGTGCCGCCTCCAGTTCAAATGGTGTGAGGGAAATGTTCAAGGCCAACGATTTTTTGGGGTTAACTACAAGGCCGGAGACTGCGGCAAATGAATTGAGGATAGGTAGAAGATTCGGGCCTGATATCTGAGGGGAGGACAGGAATAAGAGAATATCATCAGCAAACAAGCATAGCTTGTGCTGATATCCACCTAACTCTATACCCCTTACGTTAGAGGAGAATGAGAAAGGTGAGGATTTCAGGGGACATACCCATAGTGAGGAAAATGTGATCCCTGCGAGTGAAAAGTTTGAGGGTATGAATAGTGGGTATATCATCTTTTCGCTGGGTTGTTTTCTCTCCAGGAGTCAACTAGGTTATATTTGGCTAGGAGGTGGGCAAAGGATCGTGAAGAGGGGCTTACTGGTTGACTATGCAGGGAGTTGTCTAGGAAAGGGACTAGGGTTAGATTAGAATCTCCACATATGATGAGGGTGCCCGTTTTGTGGTCTGATACAACCTGCATTAGGTGTGATAGGAAGGAGAGTGGGTGTTTGTTGGGGGCGTAGTAAGATACTACAGTGATCTTTATGTCCATAAGGTGACCAGCGAGGAGTAGATAACAACCCTCTGGATCACAAATGATCTTATTAGGGGTAAATTGGGTGGAACGGTGGAACAATATCAGCATGCCTCGCTGTTTAGTTGGTGCGGAGGCTTGAAATACTTGGGGGTAGTAGGGACTATAAAATTTAGGAGTGTGCTGGGCTGTAAAATGCTTTTCCTGTAAACAGACTATGTGCGCTCTTTGGGATTGGAAAAACCTTAGTGCGTTTTTGTGGTACATTTAGTCCCTGAGCTTTAATGGACATTATGTTCAGGGGGGCCATGGGTGGGGAAAGGCAATGAAAGGATTACCTGATAACAACGAGAGCCGGGTGGAGGAGGCAGCCTCCGTGGACTAATGGGGGAGGAAGGGGAGCCAGGGAGAGGCTAAGGCAAGAGTAGAAAACAGAAGAGAAAGATTAACATATTTATTGAGACACTTCAGTAACATACAAATAACACATAGTGCTCTAGTCAAGAGAGAAATTCCCCTGATCGGGCCAATGTCGTTGTTCGCAAGGGCCCACATAATAAAGACGGGCGAGTGGGGAGGGCGAGTTGGAGCGCAAGAAACATGCATGAACGTGGACCTGGAACAACCAAACATTAACAACAACTTATGAAATATGACCATCTGCAGCCAGATTAGTTTGCATAGTTCAATAGGCATAAATGGCATCTCCTGACTCTCTCTTGGTAAGGGGCTCAAAGTTAGTCTAGGCTGTGAGTTTCCTTAGGTGGTGCGTATTGCACAGTACTAGAGACGGGATTAATTATCCGAGAGTTCGTTATGTAAAGCGAGGGCCTAGACAGTGGGCAAGGTGTTCCAAGAAGACATGGGGAAAGTTAGGTATGGGGGTCTTGGCGTCAGGTAAAGTAAGATGCCTCAGAACTTCCAGGGGGATCTCAGTGGTGACGGGTAAGTTGGGAGTATAGCCTTGTCAGGGTGGGGGTAGAGGGTTAGGGTAAAGTCTGACATCTGGAGGGATGTCACAATCCTAACTGGAATAGGGTTCAAAAGCAGTTCAACAGATACAAGTACAGTTTGCCTGATCAAGGGCTAAAGGTGCCAGTATTAGGACCAGGTCTACATGATTCATTTTAAACACTATAGTGTTTAAATTTGTGATCTGTTTAAGTGGCCATCAGTTTCTTTCCAAATCGAAATTCAGGCAAAATTTCTGTTATTCAGGAATTCGGATGTATCCGAAATTACAATAATAACTAATGTAAGAAATAATAAAACATATTTTGGACGGAATTTGGATAGTTTTCTAATCAAGTTCGGATAGTTTTCTAATCGAATTCAAATTGGAATAGAATAGGAAAAAAGGATAGAATATAATAGAGCAAAACAGAACATAATGCAAAATAAGAGAATGTTAAAAAATAGACTATAAAGGGACAGAATAAAAAAGAAAGGAATAGGGAAGAAAATAAAAAAAAAGAATAAAATAGAATTGAACAAGAAATAATAGAATATAACCTTCTTTTGAAATTCGAATTTGGAATAGAATGAATTCAAATTTGAATAGAACAGATTAGAATAGATTAGAATAGAATAGAAAATTAAAGAATAGAATAGAATAGAATAGAATATTAAATAACAGAAAAGAATAGAATAGAAAAAAACAATAAAATAGACCAGAATAAAATAGAAAGAATGTAACCTTCTTATGAAATTCGAATTTCGAATAGAATAAATTTGAATTTGAATAAAATAGATAAGAATGGATTAGAATAGAATGGAAAATAAAATGAAATAATAGAATATAATTGAAAATGAAATAATAGAAAATAATAGAATAGACAAATATACAAAAACAATAGAAGAGAAGAGAATAAAATAAAATAGAATATAAACTTCTTCAGAAATTGGAATTTTGAATAGAATACATTTGAATTCTAGTAGAATAGAAAACAATTCAATAGAAAATGAATTAATAGAAATAAACAGAATAGAAAAAAAAACGAAAGAATAGAATAGAATAAAAATCAAAGAATATAACAATCTTCTTAAATTTTAATTTTGAATAGAATAAATTCAAATTTGAATAGTATAGAAAATAATAGAATAGAATAGAAAATAAAATAAAAGACTAAAATATAAAGGAATAGAACTGAAAAATGAAATAATATAAAGAACAGAATAGAAAAAATAACAGAAGAGAATGAAATAGAAAGATTATAATCTTCTTCAGAAATTCAAATTTCGAATAGAATACATTTGAATTTGAGTAGAAAAGAAAAGAATATAATAGAAAATGAAATAATAGAAAATAATAGAATAGAAAAGAACAAAAGAATAGAATAAATTTGAAAGAATATAACCTTCTTTCAAAATTCAAATTTTGAACAGAATAAATTCAATTTCAAATGGATTTCAAGTGAAATTTGAATAGATTTCGAATGGAATTCAAATTGATTAGAATTTTTCTGATTCTGTCGAAACGAATCAAGTAAGTTAAATGAATTTAGTGAAATAAATTTATGTGAATAACGAATCGATTCGAACCTGAATAAACAAATTTCGAAAGCAAATTAAATTAACTAAATTATTTTAACTAAACAAATTTATGTAAATAACAGAATGAAACAAAAGGAAACAAAACAAATTTTCCATTCTGCACTTGTCTAATCACTATGATAACACAGCACAGAGCCACTCTGTACATTTTGTCTGTGATCTGAGCCATCCAATAATGACTCAATGGCTCAGATCACAGCCATTAACCAAAGAAGTGGGTGTCTGCGCCTTAGATCATGCCTGTTATTTTGCCATTCTTAAACAGTAACTCCACTTTTGTTGAGAAAAAACATTCCCCTGGTTGATCTATGTACATGCACATGCACATGTGTATACATGTGTATGTTATTCTGAAGACACAGCTGTTTGTTTGTCAGTGTCCATGTTCAAAATGAATGTGCATGGGAGTGATTTCAGAATTATCAATCAGCTTCGGCACTTGCAGGGCTCTAATGAAAAAAGTTGCAGGGTCTGCATCAATTTAGACAGCATTTCCCTTTGGGAGTATCTTACCAAAATTACATTTTTGTTGCAAGTGATGCCAAAAATCTGACTTGATTCTTAGTGCAGACTTCTGGGAAAATCAGTAAGCCAACCACATAAGAGGGAAATAACATATCTGGAGGCATTCTGTACAAGACGCTTCCAAGCTGCCATATTGCATTGCATTTTACAGAACATTACAGCACTGCAGATTGAAAAGGAAAGGTAATTTTTAATAACATTAAATTATGATATGTCACAATTGGATGTGCTATAATATTATTTTTTTATTAGGTATTTTTCTTCCCATGAAAGTGAAGTTAGCCTTTAAATATACGACTGTAGTAAAGCAGCCATCATTATATACAGTATATACAGTATCTCACCAAAGTAAGTACACCCCTCACATTTTTGTAAATATTTTATTCTATCTTTTCATGTGACAACACTGAAGAAGTTACACTTTGCTACAATGTAAAGTAGTGAGTGTACAACTTGTATAAAAGTGTAAATTTGCTGTCCCCTCAAAATAACTCAACACACAGCCATTAATGTCTAAACCGCTGGCAACAAAAGTGAGTACACCCCTAAGTGAAAATGTCCAAATTGGGCATAATTAGCCATTTTCCCTCCCCGGTGTCATGTGACTCGTTAGTGTTACAAGGTCTCAGGTGTGAATGGGCAGCAGGTGTGTTAAATTTGGTGTTATCGCTCTCACTCTCCCATAATGGTCACTGGAAAATCAGTATGGCACCTCATGGCAAAGAACTCTCTGAGGACCTGAAAAAAAGAAATGTTGCTCTAGGCTTTAAAAAGATTGCCAAGACCCTGAAACTGAGCTGCAGCATGGTGGCCAAGACCATACATCGGTTTAACAGGACAGGTTCCACTCAGAACAGGCCTTGCCATGGTCGACCAAAGGAATTGAGTGCACGTGCTCAGCATCATATCCAGAGGTTGTGTTTGAGAAATAGACGTATGAATGCTGCCAGCATTGTTGTAGAGGTTGAAGGGGTGGGGGGTCAGCCTGTCAGTGCTCAGACCATACACCGCACACTGTATCAAATTGGTCTGCATGGCTGTCGTCCCAGAAGAAGGCCTCTTCTAAAGATGATGCACAAGAAAGCCCGCAAACAGTTTGCTGAAGACAAGCAGACTAAGGACATGGACTCTTGGAACCATGTCCTGTGGTCTGATGAAACCAAGATAAACTTATTTGGTTCAGATGGTGTCAAGTGTGTGTGGTGGCAACCAGGTGAGGAGTACAAAGACAAGTGTGTCTTGCCTGGGGCTGGGGCTGCATGAGTGCTTCCGGCACTGGAGAGCTACCATTCATTGAGGGAACCATCAATGTCAACATGTACTGTGACATACTGAAGCAGAGCATGGTTCCCTCCTCGGAGACTGAGTTGCAGGTCAGGATTCCAACGTGATAACGTCCCCAAACACACCTCCAAGATGACCACTGCCTTGCTAAAGAATCTGAGGGTAAAGGTGATAGACTGGCCAAGCATGTCTCCAGACCTAAACCCTATTGAGCATTTGTGGAGCATCCTTAAATGGAAGGTGGAGGAGTGCAAGGTCTCTAACATCTACCAGCTCCGTAATGTTGTCATGGAGGAGTGGAAGAGGACTCCAGAGGCAATGCCCAAGAGGGTTAAGGCAGTGCTGGAAAATAATGTGGACCACATAAAATATTGATACTTTCCAGTTTGGACATTTTCACTTAGGGGTGTACTCACTTTGGTTGCCAGCAGTTTAGACATTAATGGCTGTGTGTTGAGTTATTTTGAGGGGACAGCAAATTTGACAATATACTAAATATACTAAACAGCAAGAAACTGCGTTAAAAAAATATAAACAGAAGCACATATTAAAAATGTATATCAAGTAAAATGAAAAACTCTGTCTTTTCACTTTAGTAAAATGCAACTAAACCTGATGCATCCCATAGTCATACAGCATTTATTTTATAGAACATTACAATATAACCACTGAGCTGTGCTGATACAGGACACGGTTCTAAATGGCTTGCCTAGAACAAAAGTTCCTTCTAATCAAATTACTAAGTTTGAAGGGGGAGCATATTTTACTTAACATAAGAATAGATTAGCATTACAATAAAGTTAATAGCCCATAATGCAGGCTTAGTGCTTTTAATTAAATGGTGTTCATTAATATCTTTTGTAGAGAATCTAAATGAGAATGGGTACACTCCACTACCTTTCTCAATAGGAAAACATTAGAACAGAACAATATCCTCTAAGGGTTCAGGTTAGGAAAAACATGTACGTAGGAGCAACTTTAAGCTACTGCATTTTTTAAGCTGAAAGAGAAACTCCCATCTAATAGAAATGCTGAAACTAATTTTCAATGGTAATCTATAGAATTCACTAAATAGAAAAAAAAAAGTTTTCCTGCTATAAGGTAAAATTTTATTTTGGATTCATTCTTGACAAGTCTGTGGCCACCCACTACATCTTGCTGGTAAAAAGTACATCTTTAACATGGTAAAGTAGGGGAAGGTTTTGCTGTATCTGGAAGGAAAGGTTTTCCTTCTGCTTGACATAGACCTTCTCGGTTATAAAATATTGAGGAATGGCTACACATTGGTCATATTTTTATAATTGTTCTTTATGCGCCAATAAAAACCAGCTTGCAGTGGGAGACCTTTCAAGGTTGAACCCAAAGAGGTTGTCTTGTGGACTGAGTTGAAATCATTCTGCATATTTTCTAAGCTATATCTTACCCATACATCTCTGGGGACCACACTAGTAACTTAGAATACACAAGTAGGAAGTGCTCCATCCTGCTTTGCAGTACACAGTGGACTTTTTAATTGAATCCATCAGAGACTAAGCTCCAAATAATACAGACACCACATGACCCTTACACATTGGTCTCAGCATAATTCTGGAAGTCTCTTTTTCCTCTTGGTGTCCTCGGCTATGCCTTCCTTCTTAGGTACCAGTGGTGAGAAGGACATCAGCATCTAGCTACATAATCATTCTATAGTGGCAATATGATACAGCAAATCAGTCCTCTTCCATTCCCCTGACCACACTCATTTCACTTTCAACATGCAAAATCTTTGTCAAAGCCATTGGAACACGTACAACACACCACCTCTCTAGGTTTAATCTGGACATTACTGTAACGTCTTAAAGCAGGAATACAAATTGTGATAATGAATTAGGCACATTCTTGAAAAATATAACCTCAGTCTCTGGTCATCGAACATCTTGCAGTACGATAATAACCCTTAAAAAAAAATCTCTGATAATCTCTCTCTTTCATTAACTCAGCTAACCACTTTGTTTCCCACAGAAAGTGGAAACCTCAGCACATGCTTGCATTGCAGCCTCTAAGGGTTTTAGCCTTCTTACAGCTTCTGCAGAATTCCCCCACCATGGACGCATCCTTTCTCCTTAGTGGGGAAATCTCTTCCAGCCAGAAAAAATGACTTCAGTTACACCCTACTGTAGAGGAAGAGGGATATTGTAAGTACTCATACATACCTGACTGTTAGAGACTGTAAGAGGTTCAGTTCACAAAAGCATAATGCATGCAGTATTTTCGTTAGGTATTATTTGTTTTTTTGATCAAGAATACATTTTTCAAATCATTAACTGTATTACCACATGAAACGGCTAAATATACTGAACACATATAATTGTATTTATTTTTCTGTTATTTTGACAAAGAAAATTATTTCATAAAGATTATTGTATGAGTCATCACTCCTTAAAATACTGCTAGCTTCAAATTGGCTAGAACAGAGAATCTCAGTGAGGTGTGAACTAATGAGAATATGAATAGGTGCCATGAGGTGAAGAGGTAAGGCGGTGAGAAAATAACAACCCATGAGGAAAGAGTTTTTAAAAGCAAAAGTGTTTCTATTGCCAAAACTATTTTTCAGTTTTGGATAGAGGATCTGAGCCCCTGTGAAAATTTTATTGCTGTCTGCATCCCCACAGAGGAGATTCAGCCTCCCTTTTTGTCCTAGTGACCATTGTCATAGAGAGTGACATTTTTTTTTTTTGCTATAAATACACTTGCAAAGATAAATATGTAGGCTGCCAATGTTGACCTCATTCTGAAAATCATGGCTCCCACAGTCATACTCTAATTTATAAACCATAAGTGGTTTGCAGATGTGTTCTGGATAGTGTGTTTGACCAACAGCAAAAAAAAATTAATCAATAGCAAAAAAAAAAGTTTACAAATTTATAAACCGATCACTTTGTAAACTGACAAAGCATTCCAAACTTTTTAAAGTAGCTGCTCACTGTTGTTGTCCGACCACTCGCAGGTTGTTGTATACTTCTGTCTTCGGGCGGCGGATGGGCAAAAACCCCATTGGTGTCTAAAGGAATCTATATTCAATAATCCGGTTCACTGCACGATGCTAGGGGAGGACCTCAAAGAATACTTTAGGCTGAACTTGAGTCCTGAGGTCTCTCCTATGAACCTCTGGGCGGCCCATAAACCAGTAATAAGGGGCAAGATTATACATCTCTCCTCTAGGCTTAAGAAGGAAAGGAAAAATGACCTAGTCAAGTTAAAACGAGATTTTTTTTAACTCACCAAGGCTCACAAAAAGAACCCGTCCCCTCAATCTCACACCCAATTTGAAGCAGGCAGGGCGGCCTTGAATCTCGCCCTGACTACCCAAGCGGAGAAACAGCTCTAATGGACTAATGCCCACTTTTACACTCAGAAAGACTGTATAGGCCCCAAATTGGCCTCTAGACTTTCCCCAAAATTTTGTTCCTTAATTTTCCTTAAAGTGAAAGATATCTCAGGGACGCTCTCCCAAAATCCCCACAGGATTTTAGCAACCTTCCACGATTTTTATGCAAAGTTATATACCTCGGGGGTCTCAGACTCCTCGCCTTCCCAACATTTCCTCTTGGAACAAAATCTCACTGCCCACCTTAGACAGGGAGCATAGTTTAGCGCTGGACAATCCCATTTCGGAGACTGAGGTATTGGAGGTGATTAAACATCTCAAGAAGGGTTCGCCACCGGGTCCAGATGGGTTTTCCACTGGATACTATAAACAATTCGGGCCCATTCTAGCTCCCCAGCTGGCAAACTTTTTTAGCTCTCTTCAAGAGGGGGCGTTAGTTAATGATGATCTTAACTCTGCCAATATTTCAGTCATTCCGAAGCCCGGCAAGGACCCCTCTGATGTTAGTAACTACAGGCCCATCTCATTAATTAACAATGATCTAAAAATCCTCACCAAGATCCTTGCCAACAGAATGTCCACCTTCATCGGGAAGTATATCCATTGGAACCAAGTAGGCTTCATTCCTGGAAGACAGGGCCCCGATCAGATTCGCAGGGCAGTGGATCTCATCTCACTCCTTAGATCAGGATGGGATGGTGGCCCACCGCAAGAGGGGCTAGTGCTTTCAGTGGATCTACAAAAAGCATTCGATTAGGTCGAATGGCCCTATCTCTTTGAAGACCTGGGGTGACAAATGTGCTTTATTTGCGGTCAATCTGTTACTGTTCATCTCCTCCCCTCTTGACTCAGTCCCAAGCTTCCTTCACCTGTTACAGGAGTTCAGTAAGGCCTCGGGTTTAAAAGCTAACATGGCTAAATCAGTTGCCCTCAATATTAATCTGCCTGAAATGGTCATTCAACAGCTTAAGGACCGGTTCCACTTTGCTTGGCAACCGGACTACATCCCTTTCTTGGGCGTTCAGCTAGCTTCCAGTGTCGACCGACTATATAGCATTAACTACCCCCCCTTATTCAAAAAGCTAAAGGAAGATCTTATTATCTGGGGGAAGTTAGGTCTCTCTTGGTTAGGAAGAGTGAACTCGATCAAAATGACCTTCCTGCCTAGGATCCTCTACTTTTTCCGATCCCTTCCTATTCCGATCCCAAAATCACATCTGTGTAATTTGCAATCTCAAATCACAATATTCATATGGGGCAACAAGGGCTATAGGTGTTTGGCGGAAGTTCTCTTCAGATGACGAAACCAGGGAGAGCTAGGGGTCCCTAACTTATGGAAGTACTGTCAAGCAGCTCAACTAACACAATTTTCCATTATCTATGCTCGATCCAATAGACCAGATTGGGTTACAATTGAGAGACAGGCAGTCCAACTTAATACTCTGGATTACCTGGTATGGGCTCCCTCCAAATCCAGACCCTCGATCCTTTCCCCTACGCTCTCCCACTCAATAAGACCCTTCGACTCTCTAATTAGGTCATCCAACCTGGCCCCCCCTTCCAACCCCTGCAGCATGTTTTTAACAACCCCCATTTCCCCCCAGGTCAAGACATCTGATCCTTTGAGTGGTGGACCAATAAGGGCATGTATAGAATCAGTCATTTTCTCTCTATCTCCGGTCCCATATCTCTGAAGCACTGTAAGGACAATCTAGACATGCCCCTGGCTGAAGAGTTTCGATTTCAACAAATCCATCCTTTCATAACTTCTGTTTGGAAGGCTGCACCGGCCTTAGCGTGCATTACTCCTTATGAGAAGTGGTGCTCGGATATATCTAGCCAAAGGGGGGTATCTCCTTGTAACATGCATCACTGTCGGACCAACTCAAGAAACCTCTGTATGCTAAGGCTTGGGAAGGGGACCTGGGCATGATCTGGGACATGGACAAATGGTATTCTCTCTTCCTGAATTCCTTCAAAGGAATAATCAACACCCCACTGAAGGAGGCCAGCGCTAAGGTGATATTGCGCTGGTATTTGGTCCCGGCACGACTCTCAGCTATGTTCCCATGTCCCCCCCCCCCACTCTGCTTTAGAGGTTGCAATCTCCAAGACTCATACCTTCATATATGGTGGGAGTGTCCTAGGATCAGGGGTTTCTGGAGTAGGATTTTTAGGATGTTAAGGAAAATCACAGGCCAGGCAATCCCACAAAACCCAGAAATCGCCTTACTAAATTATAGGCCGGACGGTCTCTCCAAGTCTCTATTTAAACTAACTCACTTTATTCTCTTGGGAGCTAAGCTTACTCTAGCAAGGGCCTAGAAGAAGCCCATGGTCTCCTTCAACGCTGCCAAGAGAATGATCACATGGGTTATGACCCAGGAAAAGTTAGCTAATATACTCCTTGACACGTCGGCCAAATTTGATAGAATATGGGCCCCCTGGAGGACTTACCTCAATTTGCCTGGGTGAGTGGTACTCTTTTCCCTTTTTGTCAAGGCTTTCCTGGAACCCTCCGCCTTTCCTTCTCTTTTCTTTCCTGATTTCCTTTTTCTATCTTTTATATTGTTATTCTTCTGCTAGGTTTTGTTTGTTTATTTAGGGTTACGTTTATAGAGAGGCAGCCCTCTGAGGCTGGCCAAACCCAAGATTTCATTATCATGACCACTTTACTCCTTCTAAGGACCATGGTTTGTTAACAGTCGGGTAGGTGATGTGGGGCCCGCGGCCTCCCCATCCTCCGGACACAGCTTGTTCCCAAAGGGGGTGTCTGGTGGAGGGGTTGGTTTCGGTCCTGCATCCCCCCATTCAAGTTGGATATGTTTTTGTATGTATTACGCTTTCTTCTACATGCTTCGGGTAAGGTCTTCCCTTACTCAATGTATAATAAAAGTTCTCTGTATATTTGAAAACCCAATAAAATTTATTAAAATAAAAAAAGAATTGTTGCCAACCAGGCCTGAAACTAGTCAAGGAAGTCAGTCTGCAGTACCAGAAGTTCCGCCTTCATGATGGACTCCTATTATTCCCCAGACATGACAATATTGTGAATGAAAGTGAATGTATGTGTAAATGTCTCATTAAAACTAACTTTTAAGGTATGCTAAGTTTATATTTTCACAGTCACATTAGATGTTTCTGTTTTCTACATGGCCTTATTTTTTATTGGGAACTTGCTAGTTAACTTAAAAAAAAAGAAAAAAGGATGCCAAACTTTGATCTTCTCCATGTTGTCAAAGTAGACCTCCAATCCTTAAAGGCTGTCTACCCCTGGTCTATAAAGAGGTGAATAAACTAGGGACAGAGAGGGAGCTTTTTCCCTCCTCTGAGACATACAGCTGTGCATAAGTATTGCAGAAAACATTTGGTTACCAGACTCTAGAGCTTCACCTGCTGAAAGCACATGGCAATGTGCAACATTACATATGTACCTGTCTAAAAAAGAAATTGAAAAAATGTTTAAAATGTAGTATTGTTAAAATAACAAACACATAAAATGTGTACAAAATATTCTATAATTTATTTCAAACCCCTTCTTGGTCTGTTTAACAAGGTCTTTATGCCTGGGGGGGCGGGAAGGTCTACCCAATCATGTGACTGGTTGTCACAGTGGTCACAGGATTGGGAGTCAGTCCCACCAGCTTCCGATTATTACTGTAGACCAGGAACTGTCTATGACATCTGTGTTAGGAATGGGCAGTGAGTATGCTATCAGCACAGAAATGCCGGCTGCCCTTGGATGCATATGTGCTGCATGTGGGTGTTAAAGCCGCCCTCTTTTCCACCACACATATACATAATGTGCGTGGCAAGAGGTTATGCTAAATCTTTACAATGGAACCTTTCAAAAATAAATAAAACATTTTGGCGTCAGAAATATTTTAAATAATGACAATCTTGTGATATCTACTGGTCTCTGCCATCTGTATGTCCAGGTTTTAAATTAGATTAAAGTTATATTAAAAAATAAAAAAAAGATGTTATACTTACCTGCTCTGTGCAATGATGTTGCACAGAAAGGTCTCTTACTTCTTCTTCTGGCAGTCCCCTGTTGGCACTGTCTGCTCCTCCCTCCTTCAGGTGCCTCCTCACCAAGCTGGGTGCTAAGAAAGCACCCGTGAGCTTACCTTCCCAAGCTGGGCTGTGCAGGTTCATTGACACACACAACGCTATTAAGCCACACCCCTTCTACTTCCTCACAGGAGTTTGACTGACAGCGGCGGCCGACTGTGGCTTCCACTGACCTCAGTGTCTCCTGTGAAACCAGGAAGGGGAGGAGTGGGTTTGCAGCCGAGACAGTGCTGGAGTGGTGAGAGGAGTCAGGTACAGTAAGTGTTTAGGGACGGGGGTGGGTAGGGCAAGTAGAGAGAGTTTTTTTTACCTTACTGCAAAGAATGCCTTAAAGTAAAATAATAAACTTTTGACTTTAGAACCACTTTAAGCAATTCACTCCTCTGAGTGCAACCTGGATCTTTTGTACCATATTGCTTAGTGAAACAGACATATTTCAAGATCAGGAATACTTACATCACTCCATTCTAGCTTTGAAAAGATGAATGAGATCTAGAACTATAAACCATAGTGTAAGCATTCTCACATGCTTACCTTTTAAGTACAAGATAAATATGTTGAAAGTAAGGCAAATGACATCATCTTCCATATACTGTGGATTGCAAACCATTAAAGCTTCAGGGAAGGATTTCATTCAAAGCGGTCAGCGGGTGCTTTGTTATAGTCATAATCATCACTGCAAGTGAGGAACATTGAAAAGCCAACACAGTCCAACCATGTGAAAA
>BLSH010144742.1:40665-61675 GCA_018402905.1 Glandirana rugosa | reverse complement strand
TACTGTTTTTTATCATGTTTCCTTTGCAGGTATGTCATTTTTTTATGTTACTGCTTACCTGTAATGTTTTATTGTTAAAGTATTTTATATTTTTTCTTCTTAGCAGGTATGTAATTGTTTTATGTTACAGTGTTTTATTAATTGTTTATTGCTTTTCAGGTACGCCATTCAGCTGCAGCACTGATTTATTTATGGTGACAGCGACATCGCTTGCTCCCACTATATGTAAAGCAGCGACTCCAGTGCTGTTGGAGGTGATTTCACCACCACAGTTAAACAAAGAGCATATATACCGAAGCATAGGGGCAGTGGGTAGAAATTGGGGCGGATTGCCCCTATGCTCTGGTATATATTTTTAAAAAGGGGCTATGCCCACCATTAGAAGTGAATTGATGAAGGGCGGTTTTCTAATGGTGGGCATACCCACCGATTGATTCTTTTTTTTCATTTAACCCACTGGCTGCATGAAAAAAAGAACATTACAACATATGCCCAACAAGGACCAGCAACATACTGGTATGTTGCTGGTCTTCTTAGGCTCTCCTGTCTCACTGGGGAACATGAGAATGCAGCCGGTGGTTCCGCCAGCTGACCATAGAGCTGATTGAAGACTATAATGGCTCCAATCATCTCTATGGCCTAAGAAACTGGAGGCTACGAGCATTTTATGAGTTTGGTTTCACCGGATATAAACCGGATATAAACAGCGCCATTGGGAAATTGGGAAAGCATCTTATCACACCGATATTGGTGTGGTCAGATGCTTTAAGGGCTGAGGAAAGATCTAGAGTCTAGTAGACCCCAAATTTTAAAAAAATATGCGACACTACCTATTTTTATCATAGGGGATATTTAAAATCCCTGTTATAACAATAAAAATGTAAAAAAAAATGAAAGGGGCAGTGTAAAAATAAAATAAAAAGCAAAATGGATAATTTAAAAAAAAAATGCGGGGGTGTGGTTTGCGCGTGCTGTGGATGACAGCTAGCTGAGAGAGCTCCGGAGCATCGAGGGAGAAACGAGCGGCTCCAGCCCGATACAAAGCCACCTAAACACAGCCACCGAGAGGAGACATCCCTCACAGCACAGGAGCAATGTCCTGGAAACGAAAAGAAGACCAGCGGCCACAAGAACTGACGGAGCTCTTCTCCCCCTCCGCACAAGCTGATAGACAAGATGGCGCCAGCCTCACAGATGCCGCAGACAGCAGCAAGGCCCAGAGCCACTTCACGGACCTCCCAGATGAAGAGCACCAGCTGAGGATACCGGGGACAACATCCCAGCACACAACACCCCCAGAAAGCCCTCCATGTAACAGCCCACTCAAGACGCGGATGAGCCTGGACGACCAGACTTGTGGCCTGGGGAGTCAGGGGGATACATCCCCCACACACAGCACTGAACTAAGCGAATCCATTGCAGCTTTCCCAAACAGCAACCAGCCTGTGATGGTCACACGTCTTAAAGACATGCTGGTAACACTTCAGCAATCTATACACGCAGACTTTACTTTCCTAACAAAAAAAATAACCACAGAAACACATCCCTAGGAGAAAGAATACACACAGTGGAAAATGCAGTTAGCGACATAACCCATGCCGTTAATGATTAAATTGACGCCAACGAAGATGCCATAGAAGAGAGCCATTGGGTCCGCGTGAAAATCGTGGACCTAGAAGACTGCTCTAGACGCAACAATTTGAAGTTAAGGGGGATCCCCTAAACGGTGACACCCCAAGACCTAAACAAATACGCCATGGACATGTTCCGCACCCTTCTCCCAGATCTCCAACCTATAGAATTGTCTATAGACCATATCCATCGCCTGCCTAAGCCGTCCTTCCTGCCACAAAAATTGCCTAGGGATGTGCTTATAAAAGTACACTTCTACGCAACAAAAGAGCAAATCCTGAAAAAAGCCAGAGCCATGGGGAAGTTACCTGAACCTATGACAGAATCTAAATCTACACAGATTTGTCAAAATACACCATGGATCTCAGGCACCAACTTAATACAATCACAAAGGCACTACACAATCACCCTACCAAGATCTCCATAGACAGGAATGACAGATCCTACACCATCACCTCACTGGCATCAGGGCTGGCCCTATTGAAAAAATGGGGGATCATCCCCGAGCCCGACACCCCGCAAAAAGCCCGGAAAATGCAAAGCCCTGGCCCTCCCTTGTGACACAAAGCAAACAAGCATTACCGGGCTAAATTCTAATCGGGCTTTTACTCACTTAACCCAAGCAACAATTTCTCCCTACCAAACAACTCCACAACCGCGATGAAGAACCAAAATGAACTTGTTCCCCCCAGTTGCTATGCATGCAGCTCAGGAAATATACCTCCAGCCGCATAACCTCTTTCTTCTTGTTCTTTCATCCTGCTTCTGAGAGACCTATGGCAACACAAGACCGGAAGCTACCTTCTAAATGTGAGTACTCTAATACACAACACTTAAACACTCCAAATGGGTATAAAAATCATATCCCTAAACGCTAAAGGCCTTAATCATCCGGCCACACGGGCGTCCTTATGGCAAACAGTCCTCAAAATGGGCGGTGACATCATATGTATACAGGAGACACATTTCAAACAATCAGCAACCCCAAGATTCCAGAATAAACTGTTCCCCTACATTTATTTGGCATGTAGCCCAGGGAAGAAAAGAGGGGTAGCTATAGCCATCAAAAAAAAATTACGGACCAGGACTGACAGTGTTTGATCCTAATCTGCGAACTGGATTGCATTTGAGTAACTTTGGTATGCCTATATGCTCCAAATTTGCAGCAATTGACCTTTCTCAACAAATTACAGAAAAAAAATCAACAAATTACAACAAGGGGCATTGCTAATATGCGGTGATTTCAACCTAACCCCGGACACAAAAATGGATACTACTAACCACAAGCCTAGGAGGAACACGCAAATGTCCCACTTCTCCAAGCCAATTACTTACTTGATATATGGAGATGCCATCACCCAACAGAAAAGGAATTTACATACCAGTCTGTGGCACACAATTCATATTAGAGGATTGACTATTTCTTGACGGACAAATGGATGCTCCAAAGGACCACAAAATCCCACATTGACTCAATAACATGCACCGATCTCTATCACACTAGACTCAGAGACCCAGACTACTCCACCCATTGTATGGAAAGCCAATGCATTTTTGATGAAAACCCCTGCATATGCTGACGAGATCCAAAAACAGTTGGACCAATTTTTTGTGCACAATGTAGGCTCTGTGGAAAAAGCCACCACTTTGTGGATGGCCCACAAAGCGTACATAAGAGGCGTATTGATAAAGCTAAGTTCAAAAGAGGAGGACGCAGCGAATAGATGAGGTCATAGCCCATATCAGATCTGTAGACGCCCGCAACAAGATCTCCCCCTCGCACACCCTTAACATAAAATTTCTTACCCTAAGACAGGAACTCAGGGCCCTCTTACTAGAAAAATATGAAAAAGCTTTCCGAAAACTGAAAGCTACCCGTTACTCCACTGGTAACAAAGCAGGGAAATACATGGCAATGTGCCTGAGAGGTGTACGCACCAAAACTAAAATCCCATTCCTACTATACCCCACTCCTAAAGACAAAATCCTTAATCCCCAAGGCATAGCTGATGCCTTCAGCCACTACTATGAGTCCCTATATAACCTTAAAGCAGATCCGACAATGCCACAACCTTCTCCCCAAACCATCCAGGAGTTCCTAGACCAAATTAAGCTACCAAAACTTGCACCTGAACACCTAGAATCCCTAAACTCACCTTTCACAGACCAAGAAATCATTTCAGCCATTCAGGCTACACCAACTAGTAAATCCCCAGGGCCTGATGGCCTCCCAACTACTTTTGCCCCACTTAAAAGACTTCTTCAATGAAGCTGTCTCCTCCTCTTCATTTCCTAAAGAAATGCTAAAGGCTATGGTTGTAACTCTCCCCAAACCTGGTAAGAAACCTACGACACCCCAAAACTTTAGGCCAATCTCACTGCTAAAAGCAGGCGTAAAAATATATGCTAAAATTCTCACAACAAGACTGATGAAATACATCCCTATGTTGATACACCAAGATCAGGCCGGATTTGTTAGGGGCCGCCAATCCTCGGACGCTACGAGGCGACTAATTAATATAACACATTGGTCTTGAAGCACAGGATTTCCTTCTCTGCTCTTCTCTGGATGCAGAGAAGGCATTCGACAGAGTTCACTGGGGCTACTTGAAGGCGGCACTCTGCAAGTTTGGCCTAACAGACCAAATCTTATCAGCCATCCTGGCCTTGTATTCAACTCCGTCCGCATATGTATTGGGGGCAGGTATGCTTTCCAAAACTTTTTCGATCACAAATGGCAGACGGCAAGGGTGTCCCCTGTCACCAATCATCTTTAATCTCACAATAGAACCCCTAGCTGAATATAAGAGCGTCAACCCAGATAACTGGATTTAGGATTGGCGACAGGGAACACAAAATAAACCTTTTCGCCGACAATGTCATCCTCATGATGACAAACCCACATTCCTCACTGAGAGCAGCTCAAGAACTTTTCAACAGGTTTAGCTCCATCTCTTACTATAAAGCAAACCCCTCCAAGTCCCATATTCTAAATCTCGGAATAGATAGTGTATCTAAAAATGTATTAATGCAACAATTTCTATATCAGTGGTCAGATTCCCAAATAACCTACCTAGGAATATCACTAATGAGTAATCCTGATCATTTTTTTAGGGCAAACTTCCTTCCCTTTAAGTTAAAATATATGGAATCCCTCACAAATGTATCTAGATATGAATTCTCCTGGGCTGAAAGACTAGCGGCCTACAAAATGACTATACTTCCCCAATTATTGTACATGTTTCGCTCCCCTCCTATACCAATCCCTCTCACATACCTAAACTCCCTTCAAACGCTCCTGGGCGAGTATGTTTAGCAAGACAAGAAACCAAGGGTCAACAGGACTTGGCTATACAAACATTGAACAGTCAACATCCTAGACTACTACTCAGCCACTATTCTAACACAGCTCAAAGCATGGTTTTCACAAGATAACATCCCCCTATGGTGTCACACAGAAAGCCAAAACATACCCAACCTAAATTTAAAATCATGGCTACACAGTCTACATCCGAAAACACCCCTTTCCAAACAACTGTCACTACTTATCATAGCAACTATTAAAGTCTGGAGAAAATTCACCACTATGACATCGCAAAACACTCCCACCACCCTGCCAAACCTCCCAATCAGTGTCATCCGCAACCTAATCCCGCACTTTTCAGTTGCCCCGTGGTCTAAAGACCCTGTGAGCTCATTAAACGACATATACATAACAGGGTTAAACCATTTTCACAACTCCAGGAAGAGTTCAAGATCACAGAGGCGAATCAGTTCCGATCTCTTCAGTTAACACATTGCATAAGCAGAAACCCCCACCTACTGACGCAACTCCCTGTGATAGCGCTGCAATACTATTCACCAAACAATAAAACGACTAAAGGAATAACTTTATTTTATAAGCTACTGCATGAAAAAACCCACTTCCAACACAATAGCATACTACACGCATGGGAAACTAATCCACATACAAAGCTACCACGTGTGCCACTGTTTGGGAACTATCACAAAACATAATCCAGCGCAGATACCTTACCCCCCCAAAAAAATGCTTCTTTCTTTCAAAATCTTAATAAACACCAAAATTAAAAAAAAAAGAAAAAAAATTGCTTCTTTCGACCGAGGCACATCTCCAAATTGCTGGAGACAATGAGGAGGCATCAGCACACTGTTCCATATAATGTGGGAATGCCCAAAACTAACAAAATACTGGTCAGCGGTATTCCAAATCATCTCCAAGGTTACAAGCGCCACACAACAACCATCCCCAGCATTAGGCCTGCTAAATCTCAACACAGAAAACATCCCCTACAGCTTCCACAAAATAACTACCCAGATTCTCTTGGCAACAAGGCAAAACATTACAAAACACTGGAAGGATTACAACGAACCACAACTAATGCAGGTGATCAAACAGGTCCCAGAACACCATATATACGAATTAACGCTAATGACAGACAAGAGTACCTACAACAAACTACACCAATTATGGTTACCCTGGGAAAAATTGTATAGCGAAAGAACTAAAAACTGAACGACATGCTCGCATAGTGGCATGCCCCCCCCCCCCAAAATACATCCCCCCTCCCCTATCCCTGCTGTCTTTCATCACTACTTTCCCCTTTTTACGTTTTCAAGCTTACTATAAAATAGAGAAGGCTCAATATTGTTAAACTGTTTCTGTTTAGTTGGTATTAAATGAATGATCATAACAAGCTGAGAGATGATGTGCCAGCAACCAGATGCGATGGTAGTCTTCCATGAGCCAAGAAAATTGGCAGGGAGAACACCTCTCATGCCTCCAAACGCGGGAGAGACCGACTTATAACCCCTTCCAGACACAGCATGTTCCCATAGGGGTGTCTGGGTGGGAGATTGGGCTCACCCCGTTGAACTTACGTATTCTATTGAATCATCCAGCTCTCAAAAGGACAGGCGTCGCACCTGGCAAATAATTGAATGAACGCACAGTTACTTTTAACTACCGTTGGTAGCAGCTTGTTAATGGTTTACTGCTTTCTCTACACTTCTTGTTTAAGCACTATTATATGTAAAATGTATTATTGCAAGATACACAATTTTTACTTTGACAACGTTCAATAAAAATTATTGAAACTAAAAAAAAATATGCACCCCTGTCCCCCCCGTGCACGCGCTGAAAGGTGAACGTGTTGGTCTCATATGTAAACAGCAATTTCATCATGCATGTGAGGTATCACCGCGAACGTCAGATCATCCACAGTAATTCTAGCAGTAGACCTCCTTTGCAGATCTAAAGTGGTAACCTGTAAAGCCTTTTAAAGGCTTTAAAAATGTATATAGTTTGTCGCCGCTGTGCGGGTGTGCGTCATTTTTATAGCATGTCATGTTTGGTGTCTATGCACTCAGCATGAGATCATCTTTTATATTTCACCAAATATATGGGCAATATAGTGTGTTTTTGTGCATTAAAATTAAAAAAGTGGGGTTTTTTTTCCCAAAAATTGGGTTTGAAAATACCTGCACAAAAAAATAAATAAATGCCCACTATTTTAATCTGTAGGGCCTCTGCTTTAAAAACATATATAATGTTTGAGGGTAATTTTCTAGTAAAAAAAAAAGTATTTTCTCATGTAAACAAAAAGGGTCAGAAAAGACTTGGTGGTTCAAGTGGTTAGAAGAGTGAGTGATGTTGGGCATAAAATGCCAGGACAGTTCAAAACTCCCCCAAATGACCCCATTTTGGAAAGTAGACACCCCAAGCTATTTGCTGAGAGGCATTTTGAGTCCATGGAATATTTTTTTTTTGTCACCAGTGATTGAAAAATGACAAAAAAAAAATTACACAAAGTTGTCACTGAAATTATATATTGCGCACACATGCCATGGGTATATGTGGAATTACACCCCAAAATACATTCTGCTGCTTCTCTTGAGTACAGGGATACCACATGTGTGAGACTTTTTGGGAGCCTAGCCATGTACAGGACCCCAAAAACCAATCACCGCCTTCAGGATTTGTAAGGGCGTAAAAGTATGCTTTCACCTCACACTACCTATCACAGTTGCGGAGGCCATGAAATGTCCAGATAGCACAACCCCCCCAAATGACCCCATTTTGGAAAGTAGACACCCCATGCTATTTGCTGAGAGGCATGTTGAGTCAATGGAATATTTTTTTGTCACAAGTGATTAAAAAATGACAAAACAAAAAAATTACACAAAGTTGTCACTGAAATTATATATTGCTCACACATGCTATGGGTATATGTAGAATTACACCTCAAAATACATTCTGAGGCTGAAGTGGTTAAACAGATATTCCCCAGTATTCAATTACCCAATTATGAGTGTAAGGTAATTGATTGTAATTAAAACTTTTATACAAATTACTTGTGTCTGTGATCATTTTTGAAGAGCGTGTTGTCTGGAGCTGGGGCATCAGAGAGTGTGTTGTTTGTAGTCGGGTATCAGAGTGGATAGTTCATTTAGAACCTTATTGCTCATTTGTGTGACATTTAAATTAGCTTGAGATAAGTTTGAAATAATGAGATGAGCTAGGGATCAAATGAGATACAAAGGGGTTGATTTACTAAAGCTGAAGAGTGCAAAAAATGGTGCAGCTCTGCATGCTAGCCAATCAGCTTCTAACCTCAGCTTGTTCAATCAAGCTTTGACAATAAAACCTTGAAGCTGATTGGTTTCTGTGTGGAGCTGCACCAAATTTTGCACTTTCAAGCTTTAGTAAATCAACCCCAAAAAACATGTGTTTTGAAAATGGAAAACATTCTATATCTGTGGATCATTCATTATCCACAAATCTTGATGCAAAGTAAACCTGAATTACTGATTTACTCACACATATCCATTTCTTTATATTTGAAAGTAAGATGGAACTTGTGATGCCAGTGTAGTACTGAGTTAGTAAAACATTCTTGAAAGACTACATTGTAAATATAGGGTAACGTTTTGAAGTGTGAAAGACTTAGGAGTTCTGAGGGAAGCATACAAAATAAAAAATTATAACGAGGTCCAACTTAAAGAAAAAGATACGTTCATAAAAAAAAACAAAAAAAAAACAGGTAACTTAATTTGTGTGATATATATATGGTGCAATCATTTGAAGAATATTCTTTTAACCCAAGGACTGAAAAAGAAAAGAAGGAGATATCATGAAGGACAAAAGAATGTTTTATTATCAGTTTAGGCAGTGGTAATTAGAATGTTTCAATCTAAAAAAAAAAAGATCACACATTCATAATTGCTAAAGAATTTTATGTCAATATTTTTATCAAGAGAATGAACAGGGCTGGATACAAGATGTCAAGAACAAATTTTATTTTCCTCATATTGAATAATTATAATTATATTTTACGTTTGATATGCTTAAAACATATTCTTTACTTACATGTTGTGTGAACTTTTTTAAAGTGTTTGTAAAGACAGGTTTCTTTACCTTCTAGGCAGTAAGGTAAAAAACTTCTGCATACAGCTCCCCCCGCAGTCCCCCCTAAATATATACCTGAGCCTGATCTCAATGCAGCGATGTGTTCAAGAGCAGAGGGAGGCTCTCCCGAGTCTCTAGCTCCTTATTGGCTCAGATACAGAAACAGGAGCCATTGGCTCCCGCTACTGACAATCAGAGTCAGTGACGAGGGAGAGGAGGGCAGGTCTGAGCACTGCTCTGTGTGTCTTATAGACACTCAGAACGTGGCTCAGGAGCAAGCACACAAGAGTGCCCCCATAGCAAGAGGCTTACTATGCAGAAACTCAATGGAGGGGTGGAGCCAGGAGCACCAGCGGGGGACCCCAGAAGAGGAGCATCTAGGCTGCTCTGTGCAAAACAATTGCACAGAGCAGGTAAGTACAACATCTTTGTTATTTTTAGAAAGAAAACAAGGCTTTACAATCACTTTAACTTTCATTAAATGTCAAAGACTTACTGCAGGTAGTTGTAAGTTAAGAAATTCTTGCATCTTTAAGAGTTATGCTGTTTTATTTTATTTGCAGGTGATTAGCTATTCTTTGCAAAATTTTCACTGAATTCACATTGCAAAGTGAAAATGTCCTTGTTAAGTGAACTGTCTATTTGTAATTAGTAAATCAACCACATTATGCTCTTTTAAAGCATATACAGTACCTCTAGGAAGTTATTAGTGCATTTTGTTTTCTTTATTTTGCATTCAGCATGAAGACCTTTGGGTCTGTAAAGAAGGTAATTTTAATGGCAATTTATGAAAACAGAACAGTATTTATAAGACTTCAGAAATAAGAGGTTACAGGCTACAGTGTCAATACAGTTCAGGTACATTTTGGGCTTGTTTACACTTGTGGTGCCCTCCTAAGAGTGATCCATGATGGATTACTTTTCAGAGTGCATTTGACAAATGGAGAGGAGATGTTATAGCGGTTGGGGGCAGGGCAGGAAAAGCATCTCAACCACGTATTTTCAATGCCCCCAAACACAAGTGTAAACATAGCCTTTAAGTTATCTTGGGAGTTACATTTGTGAAAATAGATGTTCATCGGTCATGTTCGGTCGGTGTATATTAAGGAAAATTGTTTTCATACTTACCGTAATTTTTCTTTCCTGGATCCTCCGCATGTCAGCCTACTATGGGTCAGCTTCGCCCCTCTGATCCCTTCAGGACAACTTATTTCCAAGCCTATAAGAGGCGGCTGTCTGCCCCTATGCAGTGTTCAGTTTGCCCTGTACTTGTTGGCCTAAGTAATGAGCTTCCCGGCCTACTAGGCTGGCATCTGTAGTCAGCACTACTGGAACTGGAGGTTTCGAGAGGCACCCCACGGTATAGATTCTGAGTTATCTTCCACCACATCAGAGACCGTTTTATTGGTACTGAATGATAGATCTTCTGGGTTAACGAGTGGCGATCCCATTGATGGAGAAAATTGTATTGAAATCTCCCCCTCCATCATCTGGCCCAGGGTACTACCTGAATCATGGAAGACAACAGGCCCAGGTACTGCATACACTCCCTGGCCATCCGAAATTGCCTGGTCATTACTAATTCCAATTTGGTCTGAATTTCCACAATCTTCCTGCCAGGCAAAAATATACGACCTTGTGTAATGTTGAATTGCATTCCTAGATACTCTAGGACTTGAACTGGTTGCAACCGACTCTTGCGATGGTTGATTAACCAACCAAAATGTCTGATCGTGCTGCAGGTTATGAGCATGTGCTGCTGAAGGAGGGACTTTGATGGGGCCCGGAGAAGAATGTCACCCAGATAATGAAAATTTTGAATGCCTCTGACTCCTAAGATAGCGATGACCACTGCCAAAACTTTTGAAAATGTTCTTGGAGCTGTGCACAGCCCGAATGGCAGGCGACAAAATTGGAAATGGAAGCCTGCTATTGCAAATCAAAGGAAACTATGATGTGATGCACTTATGGGCACGTGTAGGTAGGCATCCGCTAGGTCTATTGACACTAGCAAATCTCCCTTCTTTACAATGGACAATGATGGTTTGCAAGGACTCCATTCTGAATGGAGGGACTTTCATGAAGGCATTCAGGGCTTTTAAGTCCAGGACTGGCCTGAAGCCTCCTGAGGATTTTGTCACCAAGAACAGAGGGGAATAAAATCCTTCTCCCTTCTTGTGCTCCGGATCTGGCAGAATCGCTTGAGATGCCAATAATTCCTTTACATATATTAATAAACAATGCCCTTTTCTCTGGACAAGTAGGAATCCAGGTCTCCACAGTATTTGACTTAGGGAGGTCTTTCCTTGAATTCTAGGCGATATCCTAGCGAGAACGAAAAAAGAACACTGCATAAGGGCAGACAACCGCCTCTTATAGGCTTGGAAAGAGGTTGTCCTGAAGGGGTCAGAGGGGGTGGAGCTGACCCATAGTAGGCTGATATGAAGAGGTGCAGGAAAGTAATATACCTTTAGTATTTAGTATACATGTACAAAATCTTTGGTTATTTAGTATGCATGAAGATTGTGTGTAAATCTACAAATGATGGCCTTGATTTTCTACCAAACTGATGCAACAGTGCCAGCTTTTAAAATAATTTGGCGTAGTACCAGTACCAGTACCAGACAGCATTGTACACATAGTGAAATCTGAAAATGTTCATTTTGCGTATAAAACATTTAAAAATGAAGATATTAAATTAAGTTTTGAGCCAATTGCACAATATTATTACAAATGTTAATAAATGTCTTCTATTTTTTATTGTTTACCACAATGAATGATAACGAATACACTTTCAATACTTTCTTAATTGTTCTTTCGTTGATTACATGTTCATGGATTGGTTTAGAATGTGTCAAATGACTTATGGATCATGCTACAGACAAGAAAATATTACTGAAAACAATACTAATTACAGACACATAGGAGTTGATTAACTAAAGCTGGAGAGTGCAAAAAACGGTGCAGCTTTGCATGCTAGCCAATCAGCTTCTAACCTCAGCTTGTTCAATCAAGCTTTGACACTAAAAACTTGAAGCTGGTTTCTGGCTGGAGCTGCACCAAATTTTGCACTTTCAAGCTTTAGTAAATCAACCCCATACTGTATTAACACAGTCCATATTCCCATCGCACACGTTCCTGCAATGAGCTCTTTAGATTGTTGGGTGCTGTAGCGATCACCAGCTGGATACTGGAACCTATACAATACATCAATAATTGCCAGTACACCAAGGATCATCAATTTCATCCAAACTTTTTTTTATTAAAAAAAGATCACATCACAAAGCGATGTAGTGCCAACGTTTCGGAGCCACGCAGGACCCCTTCATCAGATTTGCTATAAGAGCATACTATTGTGCAAACCTATTTAAGTCAACATCCACCAATCAGAGCAAGAGAGTAGAAAGCCCCTCCCACCTCATGACAGCGTATGACATCATAAACCACACCAAAACTATATATCGATGTCTCACAAATATATATACATCTATATTTAACCTCATGAGCTATGCCAGCTGCAACTAGGAGACATGGTGATCAGACAGTGCTGGGACACACAGCATCATTTTTCATGAAATTGACTATCTTTGGTGTGGCGAATATTGACATATACTGTATTAACAGCTACACTCAGTGCTAGCAAATAATGCAACCTCTGCACCAAAGTCAAATACCTATAAAACCAAATACAGATTTCACGCAATCATAAACTGCCAAGATATTTAGGTAGCAAGCACATCCAATATTACCATTCTTCAGTCCGGTCTGCCAATCAAGTCTCCAGCCCAGCCTCCCCTCAAGTCACTCCCCCAATCTGGCTATTCAGTCAGGGTCTCACCAGGTACTCATCAGTGAAACTCCCCTCAAATCTCTCCCCAATGTCAAATCTTTAGCTATTCATATACTAGTTCCCTAAATTGAGCAATCTCTGATTGGTCCAAATGGTACAATCATATCTTTCTCAGGAAGGTGATTGGATGGAATTCAAGTCTACTTTGCTATGATGTTTATCCCATAATAATTAAAATCTCAAGTGACCCAATGTCTACAGCATGTATACGTTCTTTAAGTCTGCCATCACCCTAGAATTTTAGGATAAACAGTCCCCAAATTAGCATGCTAAAGCATTATAACCAAATGGAGACAGAGTCATCAGCCCTAAAGACAAAAGGGGCAATCTAACAATATATTTACAATGCCTAACATTTGGCTTTGACTAACTAATAAAGACAGGGAAGACTAGTTATTTTGAGAAACAGTATGCAATCTTGTTGTGTATGGTATACAAACATACTTTAGATCAGGTATGTTCATAGCCATCTCATTATGATTTCCCACATACATTAATCCCATAAAAATATATTATGCACATTATTTTCCTCCAAATATATTTTTTTCTGGGCATGGTGATTTCTTACATTCCCCCTTCAGGGCACACAAATCATAAATTAGAGTCACACCGATTCCCTTAAAAGCACACTGATAAAAAAAGACTTTCACCTAAGATATATGCCACAAATGGAAATCATTAAGATATGTTTAGGAAGCACTATAGAGTCCATGCTTCCCAGATGTAATATTCAGTCTTCTTGGAGTCTTGCTTTTAATTTTAGGAGTCCTTATGCCAATGTTTGCACACCTAGAGATACAAGTGTTTTGTGGTTTGCTAAGACATAAGTGCATTTTCTCAAATAATGTATCTATACTATTCTACCCCCATTATCTAATCCCTTCAGCCACTGGATGAAACCCTTGTCACTCGTTGATCTTCTCGTCCCAGGTTGTGCGTTTATTTTTGGGGTAAGACAAAGCCCCACAGACTGAACTTAGATCCAAGCTCTTACTCTCCACAAGGTAATTATTCTACGTAAAGGGAACACCAGTGACTGATAATGTGTCAGTGGTTGATGGCCACTATAAGCACAGAAGGGCCATGGCAGTGTCCTCTTACACTGGATTGTGTAGCATTGGTATGTCTAAGCTGTTCTCCCACACTGGTTGTAGTCTCAACGTAAGTAGTTTTGAGAAGTCATCAGGTGACAAAATAGATGGCAAGGCAGAAATTCAGCAGTGCTAATCTTTGCTGAATGATGGGAAGGTTCTAGAGCATCTTTGGAGAATTATCTCCAAGTCTTCAAAGTGAGATCAGAGGCCTCCAGGTCCCCAACTTTCTATTGCACAAATGTACATTTTCTGGTCTAAACAATAATGTTATCTATGTCACCTCTAGCTCAGCACTCTACACCAATTGCAAATCTGTTCACACAAGCAAGATAAACATTACTATATAACTAAAAATAAAACGTTAAGACATAAAACCCCAAGGAAAGGGAAAAAACTCAAATCTTTAAAACTTCAACTGGATTATTAGAGGCCAAGACCCATTTAAAATTTCTTGTTACTTACTAAAAATAAAAAACAGACTGAATGCTGCTTTCACTCTTATACATCTTTCTTCTACCTTGATCAGGAAGAGCAAGGAGCATGTAGTCTGTTAAACCAATTAAAATATGTTGCCACTTTGACATAATAATTAAAAAAATACAAAAAGAGCAACCCCAAACATGGTATGCACCGCACACAATGTTTTCTTACATCTGTGGATGGGACTGCTAGCAATCCCCCTCCCTTGGCATTATCATGTAAATGGCACCTCTAAGTAAAAACTAAAAATGTATGCAGCTGCTAATTCAGGCTTTTCCCAGCAACTCTCTTTCAGGCGGGCTGAAACAATACATAATATGAAATGAATTTGGAATTTACTTTCCACCTGACTTAAAAAACATTTGCTAAATCATGAAGGCTTATCCTTGAAAATACAAAAATACATCAAGGTCCTCCATGTTCTCACATATACTGAGGCCAAATCTCTGAGTACAGTAGCTAAATCTTAATTCATGTCAAATAACATAAACCAGAAAAACCAAAAATCCAACTTACTAAGAGTTATTAACAAAAGAATGGCTCACTTCAGCTCTTTCTTGCCTTTCTTCCTTTAGCTGACTATTTTAAAAGAGAATTGACTTTAGCCTACATGTCTCAGAAAATTTCCACACATCGTACTGCATCTCGGTGAAGTTTGGGGGCAGCGAGAGTTCCTTTTCTTCCTATCATTACCCACAAAACAGTATCATGCAATGTGCCCTAACCTTTTACACGCAAAACATCTCAGAGCTGGCTTCCCTGAATAAGCCCTTCTCTGAGCACATGAAGACTGAGATACAATATAATGGCCAGAATCTCAAGACCTCACACTCTCATTCTGAGGAACATTTACCACCAAAAGACTCATCCAAGGTGCCCACTGCCACAGCATTACCATTTCCCACTAAGCAATCAGAAACATTCTCCGTTTCCACACCTGAGTCCTTCTCTACAGCTGCTACAGCACCATTATCTAAACATTCCACATGAACCTTACTTGCAGTAACAACAGCAGTCTGCTTCTTTAGAGACGCTATCTCTGCTAAACATTGTGAACTGTCAACCTTTTGGAAAATATCTCCATATGGCACCCTGGGCATTCTCCAAACATTCCTTAACAAGCGTAATCTCATTGCGTAACTTCGTATTCTCGTTAGCAATATGCTTACTCTCAGAGCTAAATGCAGCACCCTGTTGGGGAAGAACCTTCAAGTTCTCGACTTCAGCTTTTAAAAAGTCCAACTCTTGTTCTAATTTCTGCTTCTGCTGAAATACATATTTGTATTGTTCTGCTATCCAGCCGCAGCAGAAATAAGGGTATACTTTGCCTTATGCTTATTAAACCTTTTGCCCATTTTTTGTGCCTGCAACCATGGATCAGTAGATTCCACCATGGCTGAACAATAGCCTCAGTGTCCTTCACTTGTGCCACCTTTTTAAAGATCTCCTCCATTATTTCAACAAACACAAGTATAATATCTCAATACAAAAGTCACTTATGCAAGAGTAATACTGCCAGATGCTGCTGCCTGTTGCACAATACACTATAATACAGAGCTACAGAGAAAAAGACTCTTAGACCCCCTTCACACAGGGCAGATCCGTTTTGGAGGACTCAGTTGATCACTCCGTTGATTCCCACAGAACAGGCGGATGACAGGTCTATCTCCGCTCACTGTGCTGAGACAGACCTGTCAGAGCCCTGCTTACCTCTTTGGGGAGATCGGGTGAAAATGGACCATCTGTCTATTTTCATCTGATCCCATCCTATCCGATTTGCTGGGCAGATTGCGAATGTATCACCATATGTCTATTTTGAGCGGATCTTGTCAGTTCGGATGGCAGGCGGTTGTCAGCGGGCACATCCGTTAACATCCTCCTCCCCATAGAAGTCAATGAGTGGCCTGATCAGATCTGCCTGAAAAATGGACAGGCGGATCCGATAGTCCAATCATGTGAAAGGGGCCTTACACTGCAACAAAGCAACAAGAATCCACAGAATAATTCATAAACAAACAAAATATGGCAACCTCAGATATGTCTCCAACTTGCAAAATTAATGACTACACAATCCACTGAGGCTCACAGCTGAGCAAAATCACTAGCAGCACTCAACAAACCCTTATTAGCAAACAAAACTGTACACAAAATTCTAAGATACAATACACCACAGTTATGAAAATGTATTTCAACCACACCAAGCCCCTCCTATCTGGCTCGCCAAATATGTAAGAAAATGAGGGGGGGGGCAGGTGGTTACACAAATAATAATATGGATATTATTAAATAATATCAATATTATTTAATAATACCTGTATTAAAATATAAAAAAATAAAATTGCAGCTTACGACCTTTAGATGATCTGTTTGGGAAAATTTCATCACTGTTAAATGCTTCTTGTTTTCTCTGTTTATGAGGGGTTTGGGAGCTGTGTTTGCCATAATTCACCCTGTCTGTACTATGCAAGCAGATCTGAATTATCAGTTGTAAATTAGATTTAAACACTGTCTGCCATAACAAAAAGTTAAAGGTTTAAGCAGGTCATAGATGATTTATTTTCTTTCCTATTACCATGGGTGCAAGGAAAAACATTGCTTGATTTCCCCATCAACACAGTGTTGATAGGGGAAAGCCTCCCACAGTGCTATTGTGTTCTGCCAGTGGGGGGCGCACAGGAAGCCTTCCCGCCCAGCAGAACACAATGATCAGTGCTAGCGGCTATAGCCATGGGAAGTAATTGCATGTAAAAAAATCCTACAGGCTGGTTTTACCCAAGTCAAAGATGGATTGACTTGGGTACAATAAGCTTGCCCGTAGATGGATCGAATCTCAGCTGGTCCTTACTGAAATTACCAAAGTTCTATTCATGTATGACCGTCTTAAGCTGGGCTATTTTTGACGCTAGCCATGATGCTTTGGCATGAAATAAATCTAAAATGTAAAAAATATTTTTCCATTTTTTGGTGTGCTGTGTAATTGGAAACACATGACAAAAATGTATTCAAATTTGACTGCAAAAGTGCAAGAGCGGTGACGTATGTTGTTTGTTATAAAAGTGGAAACACACTTTAACCACTTGCTGTCCGCCCACCGTCAAATGATGGAGGAACGGTGCCGCTCTCTTGCTGGGACAATGTCATATGTGTATATCTCTGTAAAGAGCCCATCAGTGCCTGCTCACCAGTGCTGCTGATCAATGCCCATCAGTGACACCTATCAGTGCTGTCTATCCGTGCCCATCATTGCCACCTATCAATGCCCATCAGTGCCACCTTTCAGTGCCCACCAGTGCCACTCATCAGTGCTGCCTATCAGTGCTCATCAGCACCGCATATCAGTGCCACCTATTAGTGCCCATAAGTGCGGCATATTAGTGCCTCCTCATCAGTGCCACCTTATCAGTTCCCTTAAGTGCCACCTCATCAGTGCCCATAAGTGCCACCTCATCAGCCTATCAGTGCCCATCAGTGCAGCCTCAGCAGCACACATCAGTGAAGGAGAAAAATTACTTAATAACAACATTTACTAACAGAAACTAAGAAAAACTTTTTTATCAAAAGCTGTCTTTTTTCTTTTTTTTTGTAAAAAATAAAAAATCCCAGCAGTGATCAAACACCACCAAAATAAAGCTCCCAGCCATCATTTTGCTATAGGCGGTTAGTGGTTAAAAAAAAGCACACAGACCTCCTCCAAGAATCTGATATGTATTTTGAGGGTCCTTTGGAGGGGTTTGTGTGCTGTTTTTTTAAACAAAGAAGCTTGCAATGACAGCTGTCAGTCATTTGCCAGCAATTTAAACTATATTTTATTTTCTTTGTAAATGCCATTTTTTGCAGTAGCACATCCTACAGCAAGGATGAGAAAAAATCCATTCAAGTCGGGCGTGGATTTTAAAGGACAAAGCAACTTTGAAGGGACAAAATGCATACCAATAACTTTGAGTCTGGCATGGCTTTTGAGTGAATATTTCAAACACCTGCCAAAGCAGCTTTAACAGGGCACCTTTGAGAACAAAGGCCTCTTCCCCACAGCCCTTGCCCGGTGGTTATGGGGGCCTGGGTAGGGTGATTATCAGAATCTGATAGCCCCATTAATAATAAGGGGATTGGTACCTTCCCCCTTACATGAATGAATATAGGGCACGTAGTACCCCTACTCATTTCCCCAAAAATGTTTAATCTAGGAATAAACACCTAAACGTTTGACAAGTTCTTTATGACTATGATATATTGATATATACAGGATGTTGGTGCTTTTTTGCAATCCCTCATTTTCTTTCAAGTAACTAATTTCCTTATGACAAGCTATATTTGGGCAGTGATATCACTACTATCCCTGCCCTATGCTTAAAAGGGACTTGGATTTCCCTTGACATAACTGGTTGTTATGGAAGTATCTGGTGCAAGTAATCTTCCTTATGTACCGGTGATAGTGAGAATCTGTGATATACTTATGAGTGGTAGAAATGCTGCTTCTATATAAGATACATAGCTTCCACCAAACAGGGGGCCAAACATGCTAAAGTGTGCAGCCATTTTATATAATCTTTATAGCTGCTGTCATTGAAATTACCTACTAAAATTGTTATTACTTAATAGAAAAATACTTGTGTATCCTTTTTACATTGCTGCTCAGTGTCCAATCATTCTGCTTGCATACTCTGCAGCCACTGCGCTATATGTTTGGCCGTTGTCTCTGCAACATAGCATGCTCATTTTTTAATTCAGCATTACAACTGCCTCATCTCTGGAATTTATATTTATATTTTTGAGGTGCTTGGTGCACTATGTATTGATGTTTTATTAACGTTTATTCACAATCAGAGTTGAGCGAACCCGGACTGTAAATTTCGGGTCCGTACTGGACTTTAGGGTGTCCGTGCCCCGAACCTGATCCCGGACATTTCAAAAAAGTCCAGAATCGGGTTCGGTTTTAGGGTATTTTTTGGCGCCTGTTGAATAGCTGCAGGTCAGACAATCAAAAAGCGTTTCACTAGTTTATCCTTAGAATCCATCACAGCCATGCCTACTAATGGCATGGCTGTGATTGGCCAGTGCATCATGTGACCCTGACTATTTTTGGTGTCTGTTAAATAGCAGGGCAGCCAATCAACAAGCGTTTCACTCGTTTGACCTTAGGCATGGTTGTGATTGGCTAGTGCATCATGTGACCCAGCCTCTATATGAGCTGGAGTTACGTAGTGCCACATGTCACATCGTCTTGTACTGGAGTAGGGAGAGGATGCTGCCGCCGCTGTGAGTGAGGCATTAGCATTCTAATAACATCTCATCCTGCATTCGAGACATGTTCCTGGCAGTGCTGTGAGGGAAAGATTAGCGTTCTAAAACCATCTGATACTGGAGTGGGAAAAGGTTCCTGGTGCTGTGAGGGAAAGACTAGCATTCTAATATCATCTCATCCTGCATTAGAGACCGGTTCCTGGTGATGCTCTGAGGGAAAGATTAGCGTTCTAATATCATTTGAAAGTGCATTAGGGACAGTTTCCTGGTGCTGTGAGGGAAAGATTAGCTTCTAATATCATCTGATACTGCAGTAGGTACAGGTTCCTGGCGCTGTGAGGGAAAGATTGCGTTCTAATATCATCTGATACTGCATTAGGGAAAGGTTCCTGGTGCTGTGAGGGAAAGATTAGCGTTCTAATATCATCTATTACTGCAGTAGGGACAGGTTCCTGTCGGTGCTATGAGGGACAGATTATCGTTCTAAAATCATCTCATACTGGAGTAGGGACAGGTTCCTGGCGGTGCTGTGAGGGACAGATTAGTGTTTTAAAATCATCTCATACTGCAGTAGGGACAGGTGCCTGTCGGTGCTGTGAGGGATAGATTATTGTTCTAAAATCATCTCATACTGGAGTAGGGAGAGGTTCCTGTCGTTTCTTGAGGGACAGATTATCGTTCTAAAATTATCTCATACTGGAGTAGGGAGAGGTTTCTGTCGGTGCTGTGAGGGACAGATTATCATTCTAAAATCATCTCATACTGGAGTAGGGACAGGTTCCTGGCGGTGCTGTGAGGGACAGATTATCGTTCTATAACCATCTGATACTGCAGTAGGGAGAGGTTCTTGTCAGTGCTGTGAGGGACAGATTATCGTTCTAAAACCATCTCATACTGCAGTAGGGACAGGTTCCTGTCGGTGCTGTGAGGCACAGATTATCGTTCTAAAATCATCTCATACTGGTGTAGGTAGAGGTTCCTGTCGGTGCTGTTAGGGACAGATTATTGTTCTAAAATAATCTCATACTGAGAGCGCATGCGCGCGGCACCGGAGACGGACGTCCTCTGAGTGAGCTCCGCACACCCCGGGCCGATACCAGCAAAATTCAGCAGAGGTAAACGGCAGAACAACCCGTACTCGGACGGCACATTCTCCCGGAGGGGAGATGCAGCGTTGGGCGGCAGGTCAGCCCAAGAAAAGACCCTACAAGCGGAACAACATAGGGAAACAGTCCCAAGTGTCTCCCAGGCAGCAACAAGGCCCCAAGATGGCGACGACACGCGGCC
>BLSH010144705.1:291458-312341 GCA_018402905.1 Glandirana rugosa | reverse complement strand
ATTGTATGTCACTATAATGGTGGTGTGGTGGATGCTGATACACTTATGAAGATTTAGGAGAAGATTATCATTTATCTCTTTCGCACAAAATTGGATTTATTTGGACTTATTAGTTTTTCCACTTATTTTCGCCTTTTTGGATGTGAACTATACCAATGAGTGGTTCCGCAAAACATTGTTCTATTGGTCAGTTTTCCAAACCTCAACAGAGTACAATACCCTCCTAATTATGGTGTAAAGGCATAATCCCATTCTATATGTTTTTCCTTCTCTTTTTGATCTCTTTTATGCTTTCTACCCTCTTCTTGCTTTCCTTTCCCTCTTCTGATCTCCTGTGGGTCTGCTTCTACATCACTATGCATATTGATGCTCCCCCAGGAATCCCACTACCTGCTCACTGACATCCCCCCTTCATTTGGGTTTCCCTGCGGCAGAACGACTCTAGTTAGGGGTGTTGTCAAGCTTGTCTTCGGGGCTCAGCTGTTCTTCTTATGATGTAACCTACCTGGAAATCTGACTTTTGATTTATGTACTTTCCATTTGTAACTGGCAACAGCATCTGTCTCTCTGTGTGTTATAAAATTTGGAAAATTCTAAATAAAGAATTAAAAAAAAAGAGAAGGGAGGCAACCAGTGCACATGTGCTAGACAGGGAAGTTAGAGTGGGGTGACCTAAGTAAGACGGGTCCCCATCAAAATTGTGCTACAGGTCCATGTGGTCTTAGATGGTAAACAAGGACTAGCAAGATAAACATTGCAAAAATGTATATGCTGTTCCTCAGACTGTGATAGCTCCTGTATGTTTTTATATCTTAAGAAAATAGGTGGAAGTTTCAAATACCCCCAGGCAATGATTTGATATTATCTGACTCTACTAATTGTGCATCTTCCAAAAACAAACATTTGTAGATGACTCGTGAATACAAAATTGTTCATATTAATTAAATTCTGTACAACCGGGAATAAGCCACAAGTTGGGCAAGTATTGTCTCACATCTACACAGCCTAAAGTAGACATTATAAAAAAAAAAAAAAGTATATATATATGCATGTGTGTGTAAACCACTTTCATATATGCTATATTGTCAAAAGTATTGGGACACCTGCTTTTACACGCACATGAAATTTAATGGCATCCCAGTCTTAGTCCGTAGGGTTCAATATTGCGTTGGCCCACTCTTTGCAGCTATAACAGCTTCAACTCTTCTGGGAAGGCTGTCCACAAGGTTTAGGAATGTGTCTATGGGATTGTGTGACCATTCTTCCAGAAGTCCATTTGTGAGGTCAGGCACTGATGTTGCCAGTCATGTTCCTCCACCCCAAACTCGCTCATCCATGGACCTTGCTTTGTGCACTGGTCCAAATCATTTGGTGGAGGGGGGATTATGGTGTGGGGGTTATTTTTTAGGGGTTGGGGTTGGGCTTGGCCCCTTAGTTCCAGTGAAAGGAACTCTTAAAGCAGTTGTATCCCCCCAACTGTCATTTTTACCTACAGGTAAGCCTATAATAAGGCTTACCTGTAGGTAAAATGAATATCTCCTAAACCTGCACAGTTTAGGAGATATTAACCTTGCATGCAGCTGCTGACGTCAACGGTGCATGCGCAGTGAAGTCCTGTCGTATCACGCCGGACCTTGCCGGAAAGGAGGGCTCCCGTGCCCATGTGCAGGAGGGACGTCTCACGGCTCTGGCCACTTACAGCACCGGAGCCGAGCACCCGGAAGGAAACCCTGAGGGAAGATGTCAGCTCCCTCTGCTGGGACTGAGCAGCCCTGTCGGATCTTCGTTCTGAGGGAAGTATTTCATAATGAGCTAGTATGTGGTGCATACTAGCTCATTATTCCTTTGCCTTACGGGGTTTTTTTTTTTCATCGCAGTGTCCCTTCTGCATCCATTGGTATAAATATGCACACTTGAGTGACCCATGCATATTTATGCACAAATCTGTGGGGCAAAAAATCCAGGGGGTCCTAAAATTGCTGAGCATCCAAGCACCCTCTAATAAAGACTATGGCTTGGAGCTAACTGGAACTGGTATTTGAGCCAAATGCATGCGCGTTCACTGCCTTGCATAGTGGAGGACAGCTAATTAGATATAATTTTTTAATACAAATTTGTGAAAAAGGTGTGCTATAAAAAAGACTAAAGGATGGTGAAATCATTTTTACTTGTTCTCACAATGTCTTTATTTCTAAGTAATTTGAAGTGATAAATCAATAGTTTTGATGCTGTCACTATAACTACCAGACTTAATCCTAGAAAGCAGCATTAAGTCAGTAGATCTAACACTCTCCGCCCCTCTAGACTGACAATGCTGCTTTCCAAAGGTGCTCCTTCCTCCAGAGTGGAGGCGATCTTATACAGGAGGTGTGTTACTGGCCAGATCACCAGGGAAAACCCCTAAAAAAAGAAAACAGATGCAGCCACCACATCTAATGATTGGTAAGCTGCAATATATTACATTTTTGGTTTGGGGTTCAATACTGCTTCAACCACTTTCGGACCGGCCGCCGTCATAATACAGTGGTATTTTGCCATTGAATACAGTTGTTATGGTAGCAGATAGCTGCCATAACCCCGGTATTTTTTTAAACCACGGGTGGCCCACGTTCAGATAAAAGTGGTCTCTGTGGCGGATTCACCGCAAGATCACCTTTATCGGGGCAGGAGAGGTGCCCCCCCCCACCGCTTTTCCGTCATCTCCGCCACTTACTGGACCCACTGGTAGCAGCAGAGACAATCGGGTCCGCTCGTCACAATGCCTGGATGCCGAGTGAGCGGAAGATGCTGCCCACTTGGCTTCATAGCTTTGAAGGGTGGAAGCGACGCAACTTCCGCCCATAGCTCTTAAAAGAGAATTTTTTTTTTTTTTCAAATGACATTATATTTTTTTTTTTATTGCATTTAAGTGTAAATTTTGAGATCTGAGTTCTTTTTGACCCCAGATCTGATATTTAAGAGGTCCTGGCATGCATTTTTCTATTACAAGGAATGTTTACATTCCTTGTAATAGCAATAAAAGTGATACATTTTTTTTTTAAAAGGGCAGTGTAAAAATAAAAAGTAAAATAAATAAGAAAAAAAAAGTAAAGCTCCCCTTCCCGCCAAGCTCGCGTGCAGAAGGGTACGCGCAAGGAAGTCGCGCCCACATATGAAAACTGTGTTAAAACCACCCATGTGGGGTATCGCTGTGATCGTTAGAGCGAGAGCAATAATTCTAGCACTAGACCTCTGTCACTCAAAACTGGTAACCTGTAGAAATGTTTAAACGTTGCCGATGGAGGTTTTTAAGTGCCAAAGTTTGTCGCCATTCCACGAGCGGGTGCAATTTTGAGGTATGGCATGTTGGGTATAAATTTACTCGTCGTAACATTATCTTTTACAATATGGAAAAAATGGGCTAACTTTACTGTTGTCTATATTTTTAACTCAAAAAAGGCGCTTGTAAGACCGCTGCGCAAATACGGTGTGACATAAAGTATTACAACAACCGCCATTTAATTCTCTAGAGTGTTAGAAAAATATATATATAATGTTTGGGGGTTCTTAGTAATTTTATAGCAAAAAAAAACTGAACTTGTAAACACCGAATATCAAAGAGGATCGGTCCTTAAGTGGTTAAAGAGATCCTGTCACTTTGCCTTGAAAGTGCCTGCTGATCACCCATCCCCTCAGCATGTTATACTTACCAATCCATTCTCCCTTGTCACCATCCTGATGCAGAAGCCCATTGTGCGTCAGATGGTATCAGAGCTTACCGGAGAGATTAAGTCAATTCCCCTTCCTACATAACAGGGCTCAGGGCCCAGGACTGTCACATGGAGGGTGGTCACATGCTTCCCATACTTGGAAGCTTTCCTCCATTGGATCAATGGAGCGATGGCTCCAACTCAGCTAGGAGTAGGGTTGCCACATCATCCCTTTAATCCAGGACACATATGAACTACACAGGTTCTGTGGCTAATTTAACACAGATAAGGCACCAAGTGAGTTTAAGGCCTCATACACACGGGTGTTTGCAAAAAAATAAGCAAAACGCGGGGCCTGACGTCAGGGAAAAAAATTGCAGTTTTTCTCTGCGTTTTGCATTGACGTCGATGTACGTTTCTTCACGCTAGCTTTCAGCGGCATTTTCTACCTCTATTCAAAATCAACGGTTCCCTATGGGAGCCCATTGATTTGAATAGAAGCCGCACCAGAAGTGGCATCATGATGATCCGACTTGCGGCGCGACTTGTGTGCTAGGGGTCTTAAAGGGAAACCCCCGCAAAAAATTTGTGTGCAGTTCCCCCTCAAGAGCATACCAGGCTCTTCGATCTGGCATGGATTTTAAGAGGAACCCCCAAGCCGAAAAAACTGTGTGGGGTCCCCCTCAGAATCCATACCAGACCCTTATCCGAGCACGCAGCCTGGCAGGCCAGGAAAGGGGGTGGGGACAAGCGAGCGCCCCAACCCTCCTGGACCGTACCAGGCCGCATGCCCTCAACATGGGGAATATGGGTGCTTTGGGGCAAGGGGGGCACTGCGCCCCCACCCCAAAGCACCTTGTCCCCATGTTGATGAGGACAAGAGCCTCTTCCCGACAACCCTGGCCGTTGGTTGTCGGGGTCTGCAGGCGGGGGCTTATCGGAATCTGGAAACCCCGTTTAATAAAGGGGCCCCCAGATGCCGGGCTCCCCACCCTATGTAAATGAGTATGGGGTGTACCAAAAAAAACACACTACACAGCTTTTTAAAATATTTTATTAAATCTGCTCCGGCGTCTTCTCCCCTCTCTTCTCCATCGTCTTCTTTCTTCGGCTCTTTTGTGGGGTCTTCTGAGGGGTCTTCTGCGGGGTCTCCTGCTCTTTTGCCGCTGTCTCCCCGGCTAGCTTCTCCCGCTTCTTCTTCTTCTTCTCCTTCTTCTCCTTCTCCTTCTTCTCCTTCTTCTTCTTCTTCTCTTCTAGAGATGTTGACTCGTCGCTCTCTTCCACTCGAATGCCGGGTCCGTGCTGCGCGGTTGCCTTATATTGGCATGAGGCAGGGCCACACGATGATGTCATCATGAGACCCACCTTCATGATGTCACATCCTGGGGAGGGCCATCACATCACAGCCCCGCAAACCGTTTTTGCTTTTTTGCACACGTTTAAAAAATTATTTTATGGCTGAAGATTACACAAAACCCCCAAACATTATATATTTTCTGAAAGCAGACACCCTAGAGAATAAAAAATTGGTAATTCCAATGTTTTATATCCCATGATATTACCGCAGAGGTCTAGGAAATGCAAAATTTCAGTAAAAAAAACACACTAATGTGAATTTTAGGGCAAACAAGTGCAATAAATTACCCACATTTTTGGTAAAATATAAAAGACTAGGTTACACTAAGTAATTAGATACTCAACATGCCTAACCTTAAATTTTTCTGCGCCCTGTGAAATGGCGTCAAATTTCAGAAGCCCCCTATAGCACATATGTCAAACACAAGGCCCGCGGGCCGAATGCGGCCCTCCAGGCCTTGTCATGTGGCCCTCGCACCCAGTTTTGCAGCCGGAATGTGGCAGAACTCCATTTTGCCACCTCCAACTTTCACCCCCTGCTTCCGCTCCCTGTAAGGTGAGACAAAGCCGCCTACAAAGGGAGGTAGTAGAGCCAGGCAAGGTAGAAGAGAGAAGCAAGTATGCTTCGGTGAGGGGGTTGGTGTTGCACATTGTGCATAGCGCACCCCTATACCCTGCATTCTGTACACTGCACAACCACTGAACTTTGTATGCAATGCACTCCTGAACCCTGCACTCTGTACATAGCATAAACCTCAGTTCTGCACTCTGCACATAACGTTCTCTTGAACCCAGCACTTTTTACGTATCGCACCCAAGATACAACCGGCCCTTTTAGGGCAACCATATGGCTAATGCGGCCCTCGATGAAATGGAGTTTGACACCCCTGCCCTATAGGTATCAGTTTAGTGTTACGGAGCAGGTAATATGTGTATCGCAATTGACATTTTCACGTGTAGGCACCATGACGCATGTGTTTACGTTAGTCCGTGTGTATATGTGGGATTGCGCTTGGGTGTAACTTTATTTTTTGCAAATATGTGATGACTTTTAGGTGACAAGTTCTCTTTATTGAGAAAGACCCTGCATGTCTCCCCTGTACTCCGCTTAACCACTTGCCGACCGCCAACTGCAGGTTGACGACGACAAGATGGCTCCGCTAGGCAAATCGCCGTCATATGACGGCGGCTGCCAGATCACGCACTGTGAGCGCGCTCGCGTACTCACTGTGTCCGGGGGGGGCAGGGGGCGGGTGCAACAGACTCGATCTCCGCCGGCTACCCGCGATGCCCCCCCCCCTGGAGTGAAAGATCGGAGGTCCGTGTATGTAAACATGGATCTCCATTCTGTGAGGGGGGGGGGGAGGACTGTGATCACAGCCTTCCTGTATATGGAAGCTGTGATCACTCCTTCCCCTGCCAGGGCAGCCCACACACAGAACATGCCCAGGGAACACAGTTAACACTTAGAGCGCCCCCCAGGTTAACCCCTTCACTGCCAATGGCATTTACACAGTAATCAGTGCATTTTTATAGCACTGATCGCTGTATAAAAGCCAATGGTCCCAAAAAAGTGTCAAAATGGTCCGACATGTCTGCCGCAATATCGCAGTACCGCTAAAAATTGCAGATCGCCGCCATTACTAGTAAAAAATAAAAAAATAAATAAAAGCCCCAGAAATGAATTCTCATCATCCGTAAAAGCGGCAACTTTTGCGCAAACCAATCAATACACGCCAATTGCAATTTTTTTTTATCACAGATATGAGGAAGAATATAAATCGGCCAAAACCGATGAAAAAAAATGTTTTTTATATTTTTTTTTTTGGATTTGTATTTTAGCAAAAAGTAAGAAATTAGTTTTTTTTTTGCAAAATTGTCGCTCTTCTTTTGTTTATAGCGGTGATCAGAAATGACGCAGCGGTGATCAAATACCACCAAAAAAAAGCTCTATTTGTGGGAAAAAAAGGACGCAAATTTTGTTTGGGTACAACGTCGCACAACTGCGCAATTGTCAGTTAAAGCGACGCATCGGCGAATCGCAAAAAGTGCTCTGGTCCTAAAGAGTGAAATCCTTCCGGGGCTGAAGTGGTTAATGTTTTGCAATGCAGATCGCATTGCAAAACATTATTTTCCGGCTTAGCTAGCCGGGGACACGTTTAGCTTCACCTGGAAGTGACGTCAGAGCAGACGCTAGCAGACGCTAGCAGACGCTAGCGATAATCCCAAGAGCATCCAGCAGGCTGGTTGTACCTAAGTTGATTGATCGATCAACTTGGGACTTTCAGCTTGCCCATTAACTGTTCGAATCTCAGCCCGGAGTACAAAGTGTTGTAATTTGCATTCTGAAGTACCGCCACCTCCCCTTTAAACACTGGTCCGAGGGCTACTACTGAAGGAAATGCCAGCTCACCTGGCTGCATCTCAGCTTCTTCTGGCTGCTCGACCCCTAGTGTGATTTCTGTCTGCTGCCTCATTCCTCTGTTAGCTGCATGAGTCCCTTCTGACACACCACCACCCCCTCAAGCACACAGCAGGTGGCTGACAGCCTCAGCTGTGCATGCTTCCCTATGAGACTATGTAGAGGGGGGTATGTACAGTCCCTTCACTCAGATCTCAGATTACATTCAGCTCCCTGCACTCTGCTGTATGTGCCATCAGATTTCGACCCCCTCCCTTCTGGAGCTAAGAAATGCTGTGTTTTAGGAGGCTGTAGAGGAGAGAGGGCAACATATAAACAGGAACAACTAAAGCAACCCATAGATTATGAAATTGTCTTTCTTTCCATCACAGGTAGAAGGAAAGAAAATAGCTTGATTCCCCCATCAACATAGTCGGTGTTCTCTAATAGTCTTCTTTTTGTAACAATTTTCTTACAAGATTTAATAAAAAAGACGTTTTAATCAAAATGCATATTTAGTTGATTTTGTGTGATTTCTGTTGCTGCCAAAGATTAGTAAATATAAAGTCCATACAAACAGTTGGAATTGGATTGTGTATCCACCACTCTTGGGATAACACTGCTGGATACACATTTCAATTCCAACTGTTTGTATGGACTTTATATTTACTAATCTTTGCGTGACAAGGATGGTCCAACAAGGACTAATGTTTCTCTAATGGTCTTCTTTATCCACTAAACGTGAATCGCCGTTTATAAACGGTGGCAGCTTTAAGTGAATGTATCGGGGTATAGCCTGGAGCTATAGGCTATACCCTGGTACCGTTTTTTTAGAGCAGGCGGCCGGCTATCCGGTGATAATGGGCAATCCAGCTTGGAAGCCGCTCGGTCGTTATCCCAGGCAGTGGGAGGGAACATCCCCCCCTATCACCACCTTCCGCGGCTCTTCTCCGGCCTCCCGATCCGGCGCATCCGCCAGCTGTGTGGAGTCCCTGTGGAAGCTGGAATCGACTTTGATCAGGACTCCTTCGTACATTTCCGGAAGCAACGTCCCAACGTCACTTCCGGTTTACTTGGCGGCCAACGGCACAATTTTAAAAAAATGAAAGTGTTCAGAATCGCCGTTTTTGGCGATCTGAATACTGTGAAGTGCAAAGGAGGGATGGGGGGTCTTTTAGACCCTGGATCCCTCCATAAAGAGTACCTGTCACCATATATTACTATCACAAGGGATATTTACATTCCTTGTGATAGCAATAAAAGTGATCCGATTTTTTTTTTTTAAAGGAACAGTGTTAAAAAAAATAATAAAATAAAATAAATAAAAACATTAAAAAAAATTTTTTAAAGCGCCACCGTCCCTGCGAGCTCGCGCAGCAAAGAAAACGCATACGCTTATGAAAATGGTGTTCAAACAACACATGTGAGGTATCACCGTGATCGCCAGAGTGTGAGCAGTAATTCTAGCAAAATACCTCCTCTGCACCTCTAACCTGGTAACCGTTAAAATTTTTAAAGCGTCGCCTATGGAGATTTTTAACCACTTTAAGACCGAGCCTCTTTTTGGAGTTTGGAGGTTATCAGCTAAAAACATGTTTTTTTGCTATAAAATTACTTAGAACCCCCAAACAGTATATATTTTTTTTTCTAAGACCCTAGAGAATAAAATGGCGGCCATTGCAAAACTTTATGTCACACCGTATTTGCGCAGCGGTCTTAAAAGTTTTTTTAGTTAAAAAATAAGACAACAGTAAAGTTAGGTCAATTTTTTTCCATATTGTGAAAGATAATGTTACGCCGAGTAAAATGATACCCAACATGTCATGCTTCAAAATTGCGTCCGCTCGCGGAATGGCGACAAACTTTGCAACATAAAAATCTCCATTGGCGACGTTTAAAAAATTCTACAGGTTAGCATTTTTGCGTTACAGAGGAGGTCTAGGGCTAGAATTATTGCTCTCGCTCTAACGATCGCGGCGATACCTCACATGTGTGGTTTGCACACCGTTTTCATATGTGGGCGGGACTTACGTATGCGTTCGCTTCTGCGCGCGAGCTCGCAAGGACGGTGCGCTTTAAATTTTTCTTTTTTTTTTTAATTATGTATTTTACTTTTTAATTTTTATTTTTACAACTTTCTTTTTTTAAAAAAAATTTTTGATCACTTTTTTTCCTATTACAAGAAATGTAAACATTCCTTGTAATAGAAAAAAGCATGCCAGGACCTCCAAAATATGAGATCTGGGGTCAAAAAGACCTCAGATCTCATTTTTAGACTAAAATGCATTAAAAAAAAAAAAAAAAAAAAAAAAAATTTTGAAAAAAATGGCAGGGGAAAAAAAAAAATGTCCCCTTTAAGAGCATTGGGCGGAAGCTACTTGTGACGTAGCTTCGGCCCAGCCATGTAATGGAGCCGGGTGAGCGGCTTCAGCCGCTCACTCGGCACACGGACACTGGGGGGGGGAAGGACCCGATCTTCCCCGCTGCTGCCGGCGGGTCCGGTAAGCGGCGGAGATGACCGGAAAGCGGCGGGAGGGCACCTCTCCCGCCGCTGATAAAAGTGATCTCGAGGCGAATCCGCCGCTAAGATCACTTTTATCCGACGCAGAATCGCCTGCTGAAAAAAAAAAATACCGGGGTTATGGTAGCTATCTGCTACCATAACAACGGTATTCCCCTTCAAAGTACCGCCGTCAAACGACGTACGGCGGTCCGGAAGTGGTTAAGTACCGGAGTTTGTCATCATTCCGCGAGTGTGTGCAATTTTCAACCATAACATGTATGGTATCTATTTACTCGGCGTAACATCCTCTTTCACAATATACAAAAAAATTGGGCTAACTTTACTGTTGTCTTATTTTTTAACTCAAAAAAAATTGTGCTTGAAAGACCACTGTGCAAATACCGTGTGATAAAAAGTATTGCAACGATCGCCATTTTATTCTCTAGGGTGTTTAAAAAATATATATATATAATGTTTGGAGGTTTTTTTCTATCAAAAAAAAATTTTTAACTTGTAAACAACAAGTGTAAAAAAGGGCTCCGGGGCTTAAGTGGTTATATAACAATTTTCTTACAAGATTTAATAAAAAAGAAGTTTTATTCAAAATGCATATTTAGTTGATTTTGTGTGATTTCTGTTGATGCCAACATAGTCCCATGGGAGATATCTATGTACTATTTTTTTCATAACCTAACCCTGCTTTAAACTTCTCCACAACTTTATTGACCTGTCTGCTGTGTTCCTTGGCCTTCATGATGCTGTTTGTTCACTAAGGTTCTCTAACAAACCTCTGAGGGCTCCACAGAACAGCCATATTTATACTGAGATTACATCACACACAGGTGGACTCTATTTATTAATTAGGAGACTTCTGAAGGCAATTGGTTACACTAGATTTTAGTCAGGGGTATCAGAGTAAAAGGCTGCTGAATGCAAATGCATGCCACACTTTTCACATATTTATTTGTAAAAAAAAATTTGGAAAACGATTTATCATTTTCCTTCCACTTCACAATTATGTGCCACTTTTTGTTGGTCTATATCACATAAAATCCCAATAAAATACATTTTCCATTTTTGGTTGTAACATGACAAAATGGGAACATTTCAACGGGTATGAATACTTTTGCAAGGCACTGTATGTAAGATTTTACAACCACTTAATAAAAATGTTAATTGACATTGTCAACCTCCTCCTGCAGCTCTGACAGCATTTCTATTATCAGAAATAATATATTATATAATATTAATATAATATTATATAAAATATTAATAATATTGTAGCACCCCCGCAGGGGTTGTAGATGACAGGGTTCCCCACTCCTGCACAGCCAGGCAACAAGAATTTTTTCACACTTTCTCCAGACACAAGGACAACTTCCTCCCTGTGTACATGCTTCAGAACTGTCCTCCTTCCGAACAGCGACAGGCTCTGATAGATGAAAGATGAAAAAGTCCCTTGCAGACTAGGAACTCTCAGTCCTGTAAAAAAAAGTAGTACAAAGTGTTGTAAACTGCATTCCGGAGTACCAGTTCCACCTCCCCTGTAGACTATGGTCCTAGCTCTACTACTGCAGAAAATACCAGCTCACCTGGCTGCTTCTTCACCAGCCGATCCGGCTGTCTCTTCACCAGCCCACCTGACTGCTCCAGAGATCTCCCATTGCAAGGTTAAGAAAGATTTAAGCACACCACTATCTTCCAGAGAGGCCCGCTACATGTGGCAGTCCCTCCCCTCGTAAGTCCCTGACCTCACACTGTCCTCCTTACCCCTGCTGCCTCTCAAGAATGACTCCCTCCAAACTGCTTCTGTTGTCAAGATCCTCCTGAGCTCTGGCCCAAGGCAGAGTTGCCGCCGGCAGGGGTTCTCCTCAAAGGCCACTGACAGTCCCCGCAGCACACCATCTCCATCTTCCACCTGACTCCTCACTTCAGGGCAGGCAGGTGAAAGAAGTGCAGAAAAAGAGTCATGTTGTTATGTTGCTCTATCAGGAGGATAATAACCCCCTCCTGGTAGACTGTTCGTTGATTAGTTTGTTTTAGGTAGTTGTGTTCTCCATCTCTTAGAATTTATGGGATGGAACTCTCCCCATCCGTCGAGAGTTAAGACAATGCAAACCTTCCACTACTAGAGGGCTCCTCCTTCGGGAGAAGTGCTCTGACTCAGGAATGTATAGTATTTGTATGTAATTAGCTGCAGGGCTTGGTAGTCAGGAAATGTGATAAACTGTATAGTGTAAATAATTACAAAAACAATGGCAGTGATATATTTTTGTAACTAACTTATAACAGTTTTGTATGTCCCCTTTTCCAAGTTTGTTCCCTTGTCCCCTCCCTCTTTTGATTATGGGATGCCCGGGCTTCTGGGCCCTGGAGCTATTTTCTTTTCTGTAAATTTTCAGCTGGGGACCAGCTGATGTTTAGGGGGGGTGAGTGTAGCGCCCCCAAAGTGTAGGCATTTTTTGTGAGGTCTTTTTGCTAGGAGAGGCAAAATTTAGTCATGCCTGACTGTAGGTGCAGGCCTGAATGTTGTGATCTGGGCTGGGGATTGGCTCAGGGAGTGGCTGGAGATGGAAGGAAGGAACACTCCTTGAAGTTTCCTCCCCTTTGAGCAGAGAAGGCTCTGGAAAGGGGGATGAATGAGGAGATGTTACTTCCTGATGTAACGTCATCATGGCGCCATCTCTGAAGACGTTACGGAAGTGACGAAACGCGTCAAGTGGAATGCAAGGTGCGCTGGGCCACGTTCTGTTAGAACGCACACCGACACTGCAGAGTCACGGCGTCCACAGAACAACAGGAAAACGATCATATATCGTATATTGTAAATAATACAGCTTTGGTCAATAAAGATCCTTAAATGAGGCGCATGATGAGAGATCTCTTTTTTCTCCTATAACACATCCCGAAAGAGAGAACAACGACATACCTGGAAGGAAAGCTACACCAGCGAGAGCCCATGGTCGGATAAACAGACCGCAAGCGATAATTGACTTCTCTGTGTCATAAGACAGGAGAGTCAATGAGGTTTGGTAAGTAGGGAGCTTTACCCTATGTTTTGCACATGGTGATGTGGCACGTCGCAGGCACAAGCACTTTGGAAGATTTCTTTCTTTGTATGGACACATTGCTGTGGATGGAAGAACAGATACAGCATTAAGTCACTAATGCACTGGATTGCACTTTAAATTAAGGCACTGGGACTTTTTATAGAATTTGCACAGTTAATATTTTGCACAATATTTGCACAGTAATTATATAATGCATTTTAATCTATTTTTGATCAACTAGGTATGGACATTATGATGATTAATATGTTTTAAGGCACAGGCACACAAGCATTTTGAACATTATATATTTTTGCACATTTTGACATACAATTTGATGTATTATTGTAATTATGAGAAGAGATGGTGCACATATGAGTTTAAGTGTACATAGCACTTTATAAAGCAGGCTCTGTTAACACAAGACCATCATCTTGGTGTAATTATATAAAACCCCCTTTTTTTGTCTAAAAAAGGATATAACAGCAGCTGCGGACCAGTTACTCTACTGTGGCGCGGGAGCCTAGTTTCATACTTTAACTATATACAGTTGTGTATATAGGAGGTCCTGTAACCAATTCTTTGTGCATCCCACAGTCACCCCTTTTCCCCATCCAAGTTAATTCCCTAAATAAAACAAACAAAAACAAGAGCCGGCCTGGTCAGTGACTTTGGATGCGTGAGATATTTTGGGATTGAGGGCAGCTATAAGGTGAACCACAACTACCAGCCACTACCAAGGGAGCACATGGCTACATGCCCATAGTATAATATATACAGTATAGCATGCATACAAACACACCTTGTCATCTGCTCTGTGTGATCCAGAGGTGCAAATCCTGCCTCCGTTACAGCTGAGAGCTCAGTGCAAATTAAACAGACTTAAAGTGGTTGTCAACTCTTGACAACCCCTTTAACCTACAGGTAAGCCTATAATAAGGCTTACCTGTAGGTTCCCTGCTTATCTCCTAAACCTGCACAGTTTAGGAGATATATACAGAGTACTTGCATGCGCTGATGTCATCGGGCACATACGCAGTGACGAAACGGCCTCCGTGCCATTTCTTCACGGACATCGTGCCGCGATTGGCAACTCTCGTGCGCATGAACGGGAGTGACGTCATGTGGCTCCGGCAAATCACAGAGCTGAAGTCCGGAAGGAAGAGGGGAGAAGATGGACGCTTCCTGGAGTGGGGTCAGCGCGGGATTCCATTGCAGGTAAGCGTCACATAATAGACTAGCATGAAATGCATACTAGCCTATTATGCTTTTATATTGAAGGGTAAAAAGGAGGAACAAAGAGGAAGTAAAACCATCAGGGTTTACTTTCTCTTTAATTAAGCATAGCTGATAAAGGATCATCACTCTACAACTGTCCCTGCACACAGGGTGAGACACAGAAAGCCAATAAAAATAATGCACGATCCCCTCCATTCACTGCCCATTAATCATTTAGGCCGATGCAGTGAAGCCAGGTGACTGCTCCAGTCAGGAGCCACTGAATTATACATTAGTCAATATAAAAATGTTGTAGAATTCTACCAATGGAGCAACGTGTTTATAAAACTCACACATCATCAGATGTCCTTATATTAACCACTTGAAGACCAGGCTTTTTTACAAGTTTAAATCAGTATTTTTTTTGATAAAAAATTACTTATAACCCCCAAACATTATACTTTTTTTAGCAGAGGCCCTAGGGAATAAAATGCTGATAGTTTTTTTATGTCACACGGTATTTATGCAGTTGTTTGTGAAAATATACACTTTAAAGAATTTAAAAATAAAACACAATATTTAACCCAATTTAACCCAAGATGTTACGCCGATTAAATTGATACCTAACATGTCACGATTTAAAGTTGCGGACGCTCGTGGAATATCGACAAACAATGGTACTTAAAAATTTCCATAGGCAACGCTTTAAACGCCTTTACAGGTTACTTGTTGAGAGTTACAGAGGAGATCTAGTGCTAGAGTTATTGCTCTCGCTGTAATGTTCACGTCGATACCTCATGTGTGATGTGAATACCCTTTACATATGCGTGCATGACCTACATATGTGTTTGCTTTTGTGCGTGAGCATGGAGGGATTTACTTTTTTTTTCTGATTTATTTTATTTTTATTTTTACATTGTCCCTTTAAATTTTTTTAATCACTTTTATTCCTATTACAAGCAATGTAAACATCCCTTGTAATAGAAATAAGGATGACAGGTCCTCTTTATGGAGAGATCTAGGGTCAAAAAGACCCCCGATCTCTCCTTTACCTTTAAAAGCAAAAGATCAAAGAAAAAAATGTTTTTTGATCTTTTGCTTTAAAAAAAAACAAAAACTTGTTTATTTCCAACCTGGAGCGGAAGTCATGACGTCGCTCCAGTCCTCTAATGCCCCGTACACACGGTTCGACGGTCATATCAGTATACAACACGACCGTTGTATGCGAAATCGATCATTCGTATGCGCAATTTCAACAGCCGAACATACGACGGACGTACATGGGAGTTGTATGAGCAGACTAGAAAACTTGGTCGTACCAACAAGCTCTCATACGACCGTTGTATCGTGTGTACAGAGCAGTTGGTACAACAAAGTTGTATTGTGCAAAACACGCATGCCCAAAGTCAGGAATGGCTGGATGCTAATTACAATCACCTGAACGTTCTTTCCCCGGCCGTACGATCGTGTAGTGCAGTCAGTATGCTGCATACAACAGCCAACATGCGATCGTCGAACCGTGTGTTCGGGGCTTAAGTCCATAGAGTCAAAGCTGATCTACTCTTTGGTTGCCTGTGTGGCCAGCCGGTGGCAACGTCAGATCATTTCTCAAAAGGGTAAGCCCGAGGAACACAGGCAAGCAGCGGGAGGGGACGCTTCTGAAATCGTTCCAGCGGCTCATGAGCCGCTCAGACTGCTTTTGTGAGAAAGCGAACAGCTGGCTGTAAAAAACAATACCGGGGCTATGGCTGATATCTTCAGCCGTAACCCCGGTAAACCATTTTTAAACCGCAATGTACATGTATGTTTTGCGCCAGTGACGGCCTGTCCATTAGGGGCGCTGCCCCCCCAATCCATGAGCCCAACCCCTAATCTACTGTACATGCAGGGCGTTGGACGCATGAATTTCAATGGGGTTTTTTTTTTTTTTTTGAAGCACATGATTACAGCCAGAGGCTCTAATTGACTTCAAAAAAGGATGGGCTCCGGGCACAGAGCACTGCGCAAGGAGCCCACCCAGTTGTGTGACAATAGCGAATTAATATTCGCTCTTGTCTTCCTGATTCTCCTCCTGGCCAATCAGGAAGCAGCACCCTCCTGCCTGTCTCCCGTGGAGGGGGAGTGGCTGTGGTGGCAGCAGCGGCTGCGGTGGTGCGAGTGAGGGGGCAGGTTTGTTTGTCACCCCCACCCCCCCAAAAATACTGAGCACCAGCCGCCACTGTATTGAGCCACGGCCTGATCCACTGCCCAGTGACACCACTTCCCTGTCTGGCTCCTCAGACCCCCACAGACTGTCCACTGTATCCTCCCAGCCTGCTCCAGTACACTTTCTCCAACTCCCAGGGTATGTCACTCACTGACACCAGTAGATCCTTTAAAGAGTCTTTCCTGTAGCCTCTCTGTTGCTCTCCTGCTCCCTGGTGCTGCTCCAGGATCTCTCTCTCTCCTACTGGCTGCGCCCGAGCTCCCAGGCCTCAAGGTCCCCCCTCCCCCCCAGACTGGGGCCTCCCAGTCAGAACTCTGCAACCTCTGCTACATCTCCAATCTTCCACCCGACACTCTCCTCCCTCCCACTGGCAGACCACAGTATTTAAGGAGGCCTGCCCCCTGCCAAGCCAATCCAGGTTGGGGATGGGTCAGGTCTCATAAGCATACTTCAGAAAGTCCCACCTTCTTCCCATCCCCTTTTCCAGGACCTTCTGGAAACAAAGGGGAGGGGTGACCAAGGGGTGTTCCTCTCTGCAGTCTCCAGCTCTTCCTGGGCCCCTCCCCTGCCCAAATCAAAACATTCAGGTCTGCACAACAGTCAGGCCTGAATATATTTACCTCTTCTAGCAAAAAAATCTATCACCTAAGCAACTATTCACTATGGGAGTGCTACATTAGTTTTCCTTTTTTAGCTTTTATTTCTTTTATTTTCACCTGGTGATCCGGCCAGTAAAAGTGTTGTTTTTTAAAAGAATAAGCTGTCCTGCAAATGTACCAGTTAGAGTGTTGAGACAAACCATTCCGCAGTGAAAGTGGTGCTTACAATGATCAGCTTTTATTTGTTCCTAAAGAAAAAAAAATACTTATAATGTGTGGGCTAGAGTTTGGCTTCTATTTGTTTAGTGTATTTAAATCTGCTAGTATATTCACTACTCCCTTCTCCCCAGACTGACAATGCTACTGTCCAAAGGTGATCCTTCATCCAGAGTGAGGGCACTCTAATACGGGAAGTGTGTTACTTGCCAGATCACCAGGTAAAAAAGGGGGGGGTAAATGCCTAAAAAAACAAATACAGCCAACATACCTAATGATTGATAAGCTGCAATATATCACATTTTTGGTTTTGGGTTTAATACCGCTTTGAGACACTTGTGTAGGGTGTAAGAGTTGGGGGGGGCCCCCCAGCTGAGCGGTTGGTCAGGGCAAGTTTAAGCTTAACAACAGAATTACCACTCTTGTGCATAAGTGTGATGGCCCAGCTCAGGTGGAGGTAATGATCCACTTCATCAGAGGTATTATTTCAGACTTTGCTGCCCTCTAGGACTGGAGATGTCCTTGACAAAAATGGAAAGGAAAGAGGGTGCACCAGCCTAGTGCATTTTCCTACATTCATTTATTGTAGATAAAAAAATATATAAAAGTACTCACAAACATGAGATGCATGTATGCTAAAAACAGCAAAGCTACTGTGGCTTCGAAGTCCTGGAATATACAGTCTCCAGACACTAGGGGGACCATGCATGGGCCCCTGCTGGCTAACACGTTTCAAATGATTGTCCTTCTTCCTCAGAGCCTCTCTGAGTCTCTCTGGCCCTGAAGAAGAAGGACAATCCTTTGAAATGTGTCAGCAAGCAGGGGCCCATGCATGGTCCCCCTAGTGTCTGGAGACTGTATAGGTTCCAGGACTTCGAAGCCACAGAAGATTGCACGTTTCTAGCATACTTGTATCTCATGTTTGCGAGTAGTTTTATATATTTTTTATCTACAATAAAATGAATGTAGGATAATGCACTGGGCTGGTGCACCCTCTTTCCTTTCCATTTTTTGGACAAGTTTAAGCTTAACTCCCAGTATGATCTTTGTTGCATACTTATATTGGACCAGCTTGGCACAAGGTGAATATGAATATTTCATACAAGAGGGGCCACTGGGGAAGCTAACACTCTAGTAGCTGGGACTACTACAGTGAGAGCTAGGATCTTCCAGGTTCTGTTCCGCTCTGCACACTGACCCGGGTGGGTCAGCACTGCTGCCATTCACACCTTTTTTCATTGAATATAAGTCCTTCTCTGATAGGTTGAGGTAAAGATTGTCACATCGTTGCCCCTCCTATCCATCCCCTGAGGACCCTCTGTTGTCAATATGCAGAGGGGATGACGCTCAGCACGGGACCCTGAAGATTGGCAACTACTACAGTGGTTGTCGGCTTCCCCAGCAGTCCATGAGGTATACTGACTTACATTGTGCCAAGCTGGACCACTAAGTATGTAATATATATCATACCTGGGCTGATTCATGGTATCAACTAGTGCTGGGAGAAGGTCATCCAGTACCCAAGAAAAAGATGCCAACCTGTGCCCAACCCTCAAGATGTGCAAGTTTAGGGGATCCTGTGCCAAGCAGTCTCTCACTTGTCAGTCTGTTGTCACTACTCCTGTAAGCCTTGACGAAGGCACCCCTATCCATACAGTAAACATATGGCTCCCAGGGCAGCTGCCCTTCTCGCCCACCCCTTGTCTTGGTCCTCAGATCAGCTGTATCCTATTGATAAAGGAAGGATACAGAGATCAACATTGAGCATGAAGTCCAAAGTCCACAACAAAGTAGTGGTGTGTTACAGCCCTTTAAACTTAGGAAACATAAAAAAGAGCTACACATGCACCTGAACACAGCTGCACAAAATGTCATAGAAATCCTCCAAGCAAAAAGGTTGGCAGCAACGCAATTAATGATTTTCTTTATTAGGGATCCAAGAGGAGTTACAAAAATCCTATGTGCACAGAATGTTGATGCGTTTCAGCCTGGTTTGGCTTTATTCATAACAACTGTATCCTACCCTTCTCATTCTTCTATGTACAGTATATTATCAAACTAGGAATTGCATCAATCTACTAATATCTCTTAGGTGCTTTGACTTCAACCAAGATTTGTTAACCAGAATTGTCCTAACCTGTGCTATGTCTGTGATATTGTTCCGATGAAGTCAATATTGTGTTGGATTATTTATTGTTTTTTCTGTATGTGACTGACTACTCTAAAATAAATAATTATTTATATATATTTTTTTATTAAAGTGGTTGTATAACGTTGGACGTTTTTTTTTCTTCCGGTAAGGTAAAGTCATAATGTGCTAGTATGCACCTTAAAACGAAGCTGTTCCAGCACCGCGATGTCAGCCCTGCAGCTGCTTCATGGGCTCCGGCTCTGTGACTTGCCGGAGCCGCGATGACGTCACTCCCGCACATGTGCGTGGGAGACACCGTTCACGGCACAGGGTTGGGAAGGAACGGCACCGGTGGCCGTTCCTTTAGAGCTCATGTGCCAGTGATGTAAGTGGCCGCATGTAGTGCAAACAACTCCTAAACGATGCACGTTTAGGAGATGTTTACACTACTTATAGGTAAGACTTATTTTAGGCTTATCTATAGGTAAATGTCAGCAGAGGAAGTAGATGTAAACCCACCAGTCACCCAGTATAAACTAATGTCACAGTATTAATGTTTATATACATGCAAGCCTCCTGCATGTATCCCTTCCTTGCAAATGTCACCCCCTTCAGCAGTAGCAGCCCCACAAAGCTCTGGGTAGGTCTCTTTGCTAGAGCTCAATGGGTGGAGTCACAAGACTCCCCACCCACCTCCACACTCTCCTACTCTCCTATTCCTGAGTTTTGAGAAACATCCTGTCAAAACTCGGGAAAGTCACCACATGACTTCAGCCTGCCCAATCATGCTGAGGTGTGGAGCAGCCAATCCTGGGAGAGCTGGAGAAGAAAGGGGGGAGGGAGTGTGAAGCTCTGTATGCTCCTGCATGAGATAAGGATATGAGCCGTCAGTCACAACATTGGGGAAGAAACAGTCACATATTTGTGTGTCTGTTATTTTCCTACTGAAAAAAGATAAGAGGATTGCTCAGAGCTGGATTAACTCTTCATGGCAAGACTGGGCACAGATGGCATGACATCCTTTACTCTACCAGGCAGAATAGTTTTTTTTTTTTTTTCTTTTGGGTGTACATCCACTTTAACCGCTTAACAACCGCCCTATAGACAATTGACGTCTACAGAGCGGTTGCTTAATTCTGGGAGGACGTCTATTGACGTCCTCCCAGAATCGCGCTTCCCGCGCGCCCCCTGGGGCGCGCACACAGGAACATCCGTGACCGTCGGGTCCGGGGGACCCGACTGATCACGGATCGCGGTGAATGGCCGCTGTGAGCGGCCTTTCACCACGTGATCGCGCCGTCAAATGACGGCGTGATCACATGTAAACAAGCCGGCGGAAGCGCCGGCTTCTCTCTCCTCTCCGCACCGATCGGTGCAGTGTGAGAGGAGAGAGGGGGAGAGAGGACGTGCTGCCTAGTGACAAAATACTCCCCCCACCATCCATTTACCACCCACCTACCACCCCCCAGCCATCATCAGCCACCCACCCAGCCATCATCAGCCACCCACCACCCACC